>JAJIBD010032087.1:0-188608 GCA_021461705.1 Cryptotis parvus
TGTCCCCGGGGCCCTCAGGCCACCCTAATTATCCGTCACCATCCCCCAGAGCCCTCAGGCTATCCTGTCTGTCCCTCATCGTCCCTGTCCCTCACAGTCCCCTGTCCGTCCCCCTTACCGTGCAGGCTCTGGAGCTCATTGCCCGCAGGATCAGGGTCCCCAGGGCAGCCCTCGAGGGGCCCCAGTCTCGGCACTAAAAGTAGGTGGTTGTAGGAGACGTCCAGGTGGCAGAGTTCAGACAGGTCCTACAGGAGGCGGGGCCAGGCTCTTCCGCGACCAAACGCCAGGGAACTCCTCACAGCCTCCCGTTTCTTTTTTCTTTTTAACTTGGGGCCACACCCAGCAGTGCTCGGGCTTTTGTCCTAGCTCTGCACTCAGGGATCACGCCTGGCGGTGTTCAGGGGAACATCAGGGTTGCCAGGGACTGAACCCAGACAGTCACAGCAAGGCAAACGCCCTCCCCACTATGCCATCCCTTGGGCCGCACCCCACCTAAGACGACAGGAAACGCCCCACCAACCCCTGTCTTACCGCAGACCAGGACAAGCCCCACAGCACTCCTGAGAGCACAGCACAGCTCCAGGCTGCCAAGGAAACAAGCCACCCCTCACCCCTCCCCTGGGCCAGGACCCTCTTGCCCAAGGCCCCGCACAGGCCCCAGCGACAATAAGTGACAGATCTGGACATGCTGAGCGCAAGCCCAGAGGGGTTTCCTGGGGACCCCGGACCCTTCCCACTCTCTGTAACTCTCCCTGCCCCAGCCTGGACCGTACTGCCCCCTCCCCACCTCTCCTGCCCTCCTCCTGGGCAGCCCAGAGCCCTGAACACAGGAGCTGCTTGGCAGTCCGTGAACAGTGAAGCTCAGCCGGGTGAAAACTATCCAGCACTGGGGCCGGGTGATAAAACAGTGGGTAGGGTGTTTGCCTTGCATGCAGCAGACCCAGATTTGATCCCGGCATCCCATATGGTCCCCCAAGAACTGCCAGGAGTAATTCCTGAGTGCAGAGCCAGGAGTAACCTCTAGGCATTGCCAGGTGTGACCCAAAAAGAAAAAAAGAGAAAACTACCTGGCACACAGGTCGGCGGCTCCCTGCAGTGGCTCAAGGTTGGAACTCACAGAATCTGCCCCGCCCCCTCGGTACTGGGGGCCAGGAAGACCTGGGAGAGGGTTTCTAGCGCTCATCACAAAGGCTCTCCTTCCCTGAGCCAGGCCTGGGGGCTGGGGAGCACCGGAACTGCTTAGTCACTGCCATCCAGGGCCAAAGATGGGGCGGGGGATACCTGGCCCACCGGGTTCTATCCCGGTCACCTGGGCCCCACCAGGAGTGATCCCTGAGCACAGAGCTGGGATAAGCCCTGAGCACTGCAGGGTATGGCCCAGAAAACAACACAAGCATGGTGATCTGGTCAGTGCCTCCTCTGGGGCAGTTACATGATGCCCACCCATCAGCACCGCCACATGAGGGCTAGCCCCGGCCCCTGTTTGTGGCGTGTCAGGCCTGCCCCAAGCCCTACAAGGCCTGCTTCCTAGCAGGTGACCCCCAACACGTGGAGGGTGATGCTGAGCGCTGGGGGAGCAAGCCGGGGGCCCCAAGTCAGCCCCAGGCAGGCACTCACCCTCAGGTAGCTCTCACAGTCCTGGACTCGGTTGTGGCTCAGGTTCAAGAAGCGAACGGCTGACAGGAGACCCTGGGGAAGGCAGGGGAGTGAGGTGGAGCAGCAGACACCCACCGCCGCCCAGGAAGTCCCGCCCCTGTCCCACCCTCACCAGGGATTTGTCTAAGGCCTTGAGTCCATTGTAGCTGAAGTCGGCGGACTGCAGAGCCAGCCAGGGCAGCGCTGAGCAGAGGTCGCCCCACAGGAGGAGAGAGGAGGTCCTGGTGGGGGACAGAGGGGTGCCTGGGACTACCGGTGACTCCATGCCAAGGCTACACACACACACACACACACACACACACACACACACACACACACACAGACCCACGAGCACACACACACACACACAGACCCACGAGCACCCACCCCCCCACACACAGACCCACGAGCACACACAGACCCACGAGCACCCACCCCCACACACACAGACCCACGAGCACACAACAGATCCACGACTCACACACACAGACCCACGAGCACACACACACAGACCCACAAGCACACACACACACAGACCCACGAGCACACACACACAGACCCACGAGCACCCACACACACCCCCACACCCCCCCACACACACACACATACACACACACAGACCCACAAGCACCCACACATACAGAGACCCACGAGCACACACACACACACACACCCACAAGCACCCACACACCCACCCACACACCCACCCACCCACCCACACACACCACACCCACACACACACACACACACACACACACACACACACACACACACACACACACACACAAAGAGGCATAGACCTCGAGCACCACTGCCCGGCCAGCCACTCATTCACGGCAGTTCAATCTGGCCTGCTAACTCCAAGCAAGCCCAGGGAGCTTCCTGGGGTGCGACCGTGGAAAACCCCAGAACGCTGAACAGCACCTAACACAGATGATCCTGACTAGGGACAGATCAGCAGGGGGCGACCCAACTTCTCCCAGCACCCACCTCCACTTCAGAGGGGGCTAAATCACTCAGCAGGACCCATGGAAATCGACCTTTTCCTTTCTGAGAAAAGTGTCCCCTCCTATGCCCCACGCCCCCAACACACACACCCCTCCCCTTGCAGCTGCCCAGGAAGGCGGCAGACAACCGTCCCTCGGGTAGTTGCAGCGTCTCCCGCCAGGGGGCAGAAAGCAGAGCCGGCCTCGCTGTCCACCGGGAGGGGCGGGGCACAGGGAGCGCGGGCTCACCTCTAAGGCCTGGAGGCTCCTGTGGCAGATGAGGGTCTCCAGCTGCGAGTAGACTCCGCGGAGTCCATGAAGGCGATGGAGGGGGACGCCTCGGAGCTACAGTGCCGAAAGAGAGAGACAGACACACAGACAGACAGACAGACAGACAGACACACACACACACACAGAGCGCAGGATGAGACACAGGCCCATTGTGCCTCTCCGCATGAAACCCTTTGCGACTCAGGAAAGTAGGGGTCCCACCACTGCCAACCCCAGGCCCTCCCTCCCACACCAGCCCACCGCAGTGACCCTGCAAACTAGTCTCTGTGGGCCCCACAAGGCCGCATACCTCCAAGGTGCGCAGAGACTTGAAAGGGAAAATCTTGATGGGTGTGGGGAGGCAGGGACCTGGGACGTGAACCAACTACAAGACAAACAGCCACATTCCAGGGCTCCCCCCCCCCACCGCCCCACACACACAGTCCTGCCCCTCCACACTGTTTGCCACAGGCACCAGAGCCACCGAAGCTCCCCCTCCGGGCCTCAGGGTCTGGGCCCTATGTCTTGCCGCCATCCCCAATGCCCCCACCCCCTTGGGCTCCGTATACACCCTGCGTTCACCCCAGGACCTTGAGGGACACAGCCCTCTGCAACACATCGAAGAGGAACTGCAGCCGGAGGATGACCGGGAGTCGGCAGGGTGGGAGGGCAGAGCCACGCAGCCCGTCTGCCCGGGCCCCAGGGCCCCAGGTACAGCTCGAACACGTGGTTCAGCTGCTGCAGGGTGCCCGTGAGGAGGCACAGGGTGCTGCGGCCCGACAGGACGGCGTCCCCTGCAGGGGAGAGGCGTGGGTGAGGGAGGGGGCCTGAGCTGGGCCCAGCTCCCGCTGCCCCCTCACCCACAGGCGAAAAGTGGGTCTGGCTTTCATCTTTATTCCCTGGTAATGGGACACCCTGAGAGAAAATATTTTGAGGGATGGGCCCTAGCTAGCTGTGCACAGGACTCACTCCTGGCTCTGTGCTCAGGGCTCACTCCTAGAGAGAATCCAGGCTGGCTGCCTACAAGGCCAAGTGCACTACCTGCTGTACCATTGCTCCAGCCCAATCCTGCACCACCCCACACACACACACAGGCAGGGCCCAACCAGGTTGGATCCCTGGCATTCCATACCGTCCTGTAGCCCCTCCAAGAGTGATCTCTGAACGCAAAGCTAAGAGTAAACCCTGAGCACCACGAAGTTATGACCCAAAAAAAACAAAAGAAAGAACTGTCCTCTCCAATGAGACTGTCACCCTTTATGGGGTGGGGGAGGGCCCACACCTGCCATGCTCAGGAGCTACTCCTGGAACTGCTGAGGAGTGACTGCTGGCAGTGCTTAGGGACTGTGTGCAGGGCCAGGAAGTGATAGCCATCCGCGAGGGACACTTTTGGTGCCCTGCTTACTCATCACTGACTCTAAAGTAGTGTGGGATGAGAGGCATGAGAAAATGTTCCAAAACACTTTTTCTTTAAATAAGAATCGAGGTCCAGAGAGAGAGTATATACAAGTAAGGCACTTGCCCTGTACACTGCCAAACCCAACACCACAGATTGGTCCTCAGCACCGCCCAGAGTGGTCCTTGAGCATGGACAGAACAGAGCGAGCCTATGCCCTGCGTCCAGTGCCACATCTGATGAAAGTGTGGCCTAGCAGCAGAACAGAAAACAATATCGGTATATTGTATAGTTGCCCTATGTAACCACAATCGACAAGCATGTCTCTTCTTTACAGCCATGCTACACTACCATCGCCAGCATTATCTCTAATCCCTAAACCACGTCAGATTTTTTTGGAGGGGCGCTGGCGAATCAAACCCAGGACAGCACACAAGCAAGCTATGAGCTTCAGTCACATCCGGTCCCAAGTGATGACTTCCGCCAAACAGATGAACAACCCAGCACACCCCTTACATGAAGGAAGCTCCATGCAGCCCGCCCTAGGAAGATGCTGACACAATTCAAGGGCTATTCCCACCCCCAAAGACCCCCCCAGTCTCGAAGAGGTGACAAGATGAATGCACAGCTCGTAACGCCAGCCGGGAAGGCAGGGAGCTCGAACAAGCCATGCCACGGATACCATCGGTGGGAGTGTGGAGTGACAGAAGACAGCTAACATCCATTGGGTGATACGTGCCAGGCACCCGCTATCTCACTTCAACCTATCAGAAGCAACTAGTGAAAAGCACTATTAACTAATGGAAATGGGGACTCTGGAAAATATCTTGAGACGTACAGTGGGGAGGACGTTACTACTTTTATGCGATCACAAAGCCAAGATAACTTGTTCTAACCACAACAGCAATCGCCTATTCAACAACTATTGTGGTTCTGATGGCCGCAGTACCACAAGAAGAAAGGCAGTGCCAGTGACTAACCCTGAGTGAGCACTGCTGTGCATGCGGACGCTGTCACTACATGATTTATATGACTTATGATGAATCTCTCACCACAGTTGGCATTAAGTACAACTTTTATGCCATTCTGCAGGTGAGGAAGGCAGTCTCAGAAACTTTTGAATAGGTTTGGAAAAGAACCTGGGATTTCAGAGACTGTGGAGATCGTACAGCAGGTACTATGTAAAGCCCTTTACATATTCCCAAACTGGGTTTAATCCCTGGCATCCCATATAGTCCTCCAAGCACAGCCAGGAGTAATTCCTTAGTGCAAAGCCAGGAGCAAGCCCTGAGAATTACCAGGCGCCACTGAGAAACTAAAAAAGAAAAGGAAAACATCCCTGAAATTTCAAACCCAGCTGGGTCTAAGTCCAAACTTCCTGGGGCTTTTGGTGGGGTTTTGGTTTTTGGAACATACTCTTGGCTCTGTGCTCAGGATCAGTCCTGGCAGTCCTCAGTGGAGTACATGCGGTGTTCAGGTGGCAGGGATGGTACCCAGGCTGACCATAGACACACCAAATCTCACCGGCTTTTTTTTGGGGGTGTGCTAGTTTGTTTTTGCTTTTTGGGTCACACTAGCAATGCTCAGGGGTTACTCCTGGCAGTGCACAGGGGACCATATGGAATGCCGGAGATCGGAGATAGAACCTGGGACGGCCGTGTGCAAGGCAAATGCCCTACCCACTGTACTATCACTCTGGCCCCGATTTCACATGTTTCACTCATGCTAAATGTCTTGCCACATAAGGATTATAACCAGTCCCTGGCTTCCAAGAAGGGTCACATTCCTCAAAGGGGCAGAGAAACCTAAGTCGCAGACGCTCTGACTTCTGGTCTCCAAAGATGGCTAAGGATTTGGTTATAGAGACGCGGGTCAGAGAACAGCTTGGCCTTGAGGTCCGGATGGCATCCCCACACACAAGGCAATTCTCAGCACTGGGGGAAGCAATCCGCGAGGACTTGCACCCCCCCCCGCCCTCCATGAACCCTAGGGCTGGAACTCAAAACCAAACGGAAAAAATAAAGAACCAAGACCACCGTAGATCTTAGTAAACAACGGCCAGGTATAAATCAAGCAAAGAAATCTTTGCCAGTTAAACCCTCGAAGTCCTCCGTCACTCTTCAGGAGGCGAGTCTCTGGGACGGAGGAACCCCTGGCCGGAAGTCCACTCACCCGACTCCCGCAGCAGCCCCGCGAGCCGCCACACCAGGGAGTCCCGCGAGGCGGTCGTCATGGCTACGGGACGCCGGGGGCGGAGCCTGGGGGAAAGAGGAAGCGGAAGAGCCTCAGGTGGAAGGCAGTGCCGAAAACCCAAGTCTCCTGCGCACATCGACGCCTCGCGAGGGGAACTGGGCAAGAAAGAAAGCGAAGAAGAGCATCCTCCGATGCTCCCGAGAGGCACAGATATTCAGACGAACCCTGCGGTACGTGTCCTCCTACCAGCTCGGTCGCAGGCGCCTGTCAAAGACGAGCCGGAAGTCCCGCCCCGGAAGGGGGGGGAGTCGGAAGGACGAGCGTAAGACACGCCCCCGTGGCGGGAAGCCACGCCCCTGGGCGTGGGACGTGCCCGGCGGAGGCGGTACCCGAGGATCTGCTGCAAGGGAGCCCCGAGCTGGGCCCCCGTCTGTGCTACCCCGCAGTGGGCCCCTCGCCGTCCACTCGCCGCCTCTCCGGGCCAATGAGGAAAAGCCTGGCTGGTTGTTGGCGGTCTGGGCGGGGAAACAGACTTGGGGGAAGATTTTCTGTAAGGAAAACAAGACTTTTTCTCTTTTTTGCAGTGAAAGAAAGCTTGTCCGCCTCGGGAAGAAAGTTTCCGAAACCCGTGTGAAAGGGCTGGGACCTGGGAGGTCAAGAACCTTCTGGTGCTTTTTTCTTAGCCTCCCCGAAGCTTTCTTTGCACTTTTCCCCCAAATATCAGCCCCCTTGCAAGCTCGGTAATGCTGCATGTGCCCTTGGGCTTTTACAGTGTTTTATCTCGGAACACAGATTCTTAGTTATTCTTCAGGTCTGGAAAAGAAAACGGGTTTTCTGACACCAGGTGACTTGTTCAATTAGTAACCTGGGAACCTCGGATCACGTTGCCACCGAAGGACTCACCTGGCTCTGGGCAAAGCGGGCGGCCACAGTCCCGTTCTGGGGTGAGGAAAGAGCTGGCGGCAGTGCTGTTTGCCAAGAGGGTGGCTGGGGCTGGAGTGGCCCCTTTTCTAAATGGACAGCAAGTAAGGTGATGGCCCGGCCCTCTGCTGACCGGGTAACAAAAAATAGATTTATGTTCTAAGCCACCGGAGAGTGCAATGATGTCATTCTTACCCCAGACTTGCAAAATTTGAAAAGCTTTTTTTGTTGTTTTGATTTTTGTTTGGGGGTTGACACCTGGCTGTGTTCCTGGTTCGGAATTCGAGAACACGCCTGGGAACCATAAGGGTTGCCACGTGCAAGGCAAACACCCTTCCCTGCTGTTCTGTAGCTCAGCCCCCCAAAAAAAGCTCTTATTTCTGAATACAAAATACCCCATTGAAACAGCCCTTGCTGCACCTTAAAAATGTTTTAGAATAATCTTTGGAATAGGTAGGGAAGACGGTAGCTTTGGGCATAGGTGGGACGGCTCCCAGGTGGTTGCTGAATGAAGGTTGTTCCAGGTGCAGCTCCCTAACTGAGATGGCTGTCAGTCACCGGCTGGAGCTCGCAGGATCATTTACGCTCACTATTAACTGCCAGCTGCAAAGCCTTGGGCCCAGAAACACGGTCTTGGGCAGTCTGGGAAGAGTCTGGCAGAGCACCGTGAAATCTGGTTTCTGGGGTGCCCTGCAGCCCACAGAGTTGTTCTGGGAATGCTTCCATTCATGGGTAGCCCTGCTGTCACATGGGTTCTATACAGCTTTGCTTCCCAGAAACATCCTCCAAGTTCCCTCCCCGCCCCCTATGAGGCCCACTCCCCTCTTCGTCCTTGGCCAGCAGGAAACTTTGGCCACCTGCCCTAGAATTCTACACTCCCCCCACCACTACCCCCACACACACCTCTTTTCCCTTGCCTACGTTAGATTCTTTTTTTTTTTGCTAATTGCTATCAAGTTCAGCTAAAAAAAAAACTTTCTCTAAAAGTCTGCAAAAGAAAAGGATCCCGCAACAGAAAGCATGTACACTTAGAACATTTTGAGAATTATGAAGAAAACCAAAGAACTTTAAGAGCAGTAAAAAGAGTCAAGTAAATGAAAAGAGAATATGTTCCTGCTGAGAAGAATCAGTCTTATAATGATGTCAGTTTAATGCAATTTCCATGAAAACCCCAATGGGAAGATCATGCAGTTTGACAAATTGAAAACCAAATTGATTCGAAAATTCCTCTGGAAAGGCTGGAGTGACAGTATAGCGGGTCAGGTGTTTGCCTTCCCCGCCTGAAAAGTCAGGCCTTCATCTCTGGCATCCCATATGGTCCCCAAAGCACCACTAAGAGTGATCCTTGAGCATTGCCGGGTGTGACCCAAAACAATTACAAAGCAACATAAAATTCCTCTGGAAGACGAAACACAGGAGCAGATCCAAGGCTGTTTGGAGGGCCAGGGGTCGGGGAGAGGCATCCGGAGGGATCTTGTCTTTCCAGATAGCAAAGTGTCCCAGAAAATCTCAGAATCCAAAGCAAATGATACAAAAAGAAACTCTTTTTTGTTTTGTTTTTGAGCCACATCTTGAGGTGCTCAGGCCTTACTCCTGACTCTGTGCGGTCCTTGGGGAACCATATGGGGTGTCGGGATCAAGCTCGGGTCAGCCACATGAAGGTCAAACACCTTACCAATTGTTCTATCTCTCGGGTCCCAGACACATTTTGATGGATCAATGAAACTACACAGAAACAGCCATAAATACATAAATACTTTTTAACTATCCATAATATTTGACTTGAAATGGTACAAATGGTTCCTCAGTTGTCTGAGACAGCCTCAGGATGTCTAGTGCTTTTCCTAGGGTTTCACCTAAGAAGAGCTAAACTCTTTCATTTGCACTGTCAACTTAAGAGCCTGAAGGATTAAAGAGGTAAGCTATTTATTTTTTTGCTTTCTGGGTCACAAACCAGCGATGCTCAAGGGATTACTCCTGGCAGTGCACGGGAGACCATATGCGATGCCGGGATCAAACCGGTCAACTGTATGCACGGGCCTATCTGCTGTGCTATCATTCCAGCCCCAAGAGGTAAACACTTTTTAAAGATAAAAGCTATTTTTCTCAGTCCAAAGTGTGAGTTCACATCTTAAAATTTTGGGGTTTTTTTTTTTTGTTTTTTTTTTATTTCAGGGGGCCACACTTAGCAGTGCTAAGGGGCCACTCCCGGCCTGTGTTGGTGGGGGTATGGGGTGCTCCCTGCTGTGTTCTGCTGACCAAGCAGTGCCAGAAATCCAGGCCTTTCCTCCTGCATAAAGAGCAAACCCTCAGTCCAGTGAACTTTCCCTCTCTCTCCGGGACTGTTAATCTATCAAGAAGCATGTAATGCCATTCCAGAGAAAAATAATAATTCTCTTTAGAAACCAATATAAGATGGGACCCATTATTACTTAATTATTTGGGGTTTGAGTTTTTGATTGTTTCTTAGAGGTAATTTTTTTGTTTGGGGGCCACATCCAGCATGCTCAGGGTTTATCTTGGCTCTGTACTTAGGCCCGTCACTCCTGACAGTGTTTAAGGTACTAAGGATGGAATCCAGGTCGGCTGCATGCAAGACAGCCACCCTACCCTCTGCACCATCTCTCCAACCCCTCTCGCATGGTTCTTTCTTGCTGTGATTATTTTGTGTGTCTCAAAGAAATTCATCATGCTCTGAATTTATGAACCGGCCTCTGAGTTTTAATCCCCAAGAGTAACACTCCACCCACGTTCAGAAATGTGCAGCTGGAGCTTTCAAGCCCAGAACAGAGAAGGCCCAGAGCAGAGCGTGGAGTCCTGTAGCTCAGATCATCAGCCTCGGGCTCCACCCGTCTGACGTCGTGTGAAGGAGAGAAGCAGCTGTCTGGTAGCTCCCTGCTACCCTTTCCGTCTCAGGGCTAATGGTAGCAAAATGCTAGGGACAGAGTTGAGTTCCTGCTAGCACACAGGAAAGGTGTGCTGATTACTCAAGGGGTCAGTTTCAGGGAGAAATCCTGGACAGCGGGTCCCATTTTAAGTTGTGGAAACAATCCATGAAACAGGCCCACGCTGTGTACTCTGTGCTCCGACTCCCTAACTGCGGTCACTCATGCCCACACCGAAGCCCATTCTGTCCTCTCCAGCCCGGCACGCCCCACCTGCGATCACACTTCCACCCTGCACACCAAGTTCCCAAAGTTACCGGTTAATCTCCCTGTCCAAACCTTGCTTTTTGAGCCACATCCTGAGGTGCTCGGGCCTTACTCCTGACTCTGTGTTCAGGGGTTCACTTGATCACTTGATCACTTGAATCCCGTTATTCATCGATTTGCTCGAGCGGGCGCCAGTAACATTTCCATTGGACCCTATCACGTGCCAATGTAGCCCAATAGCATCTGGTTGATTCAGGAATATGAAGAGCCTCAAACCGTTCCTTCAGGGTCTTTACAAGGAAGTCTGACCATCTTGTAGGTGGGCAGCCGCGCAATCTTTTGATATCCCGTGGGATCCAGTCGGTAATGGCTCTAGTCCAGTGGTTGTCTCCAAATCGCATTACATGTCCAGCCCATCTGATTTTCGATGCCTTGGCAAACAAGACAGCATCCCTGATTCTGGAATAGCGACGGAGGTCAGAACTCCGGATTCCTTCTCTCACTTGAGTGAGGCGTGATATTCCAAGCATAGCTCTTTCGATTCCTCTCTGGGAGACCCAAATAGCATTCTCATCCTGCTTTCGTAGGGCCCAGGTCTCTGAGGCATATGTTAATGCAGGGAGAACGGTGGAGTCAAAGAGATGTGCCCGGAGCCGGAGGTTCTTTGTCCTTTTAGCTATTTCTTCGATGCCTTTGAAGGCATTCCATGCCGCTCTCTTCCTCCTGCGCAGCTCAGGTTTTAGGTCGTTCATCAACAACAACAACATGTTCAGGAGTTAGTCCCAGAAGTTCTTGGGGGACCATATGGGGTGTCAGAAATCAAACCAGGGTCAGCCACATGAAAGGTAAGCACCATACCAACTTACTGTCACTAAAGTCCCAAGACACATTTTGATGAATCAATGAAACTACACAGAAACAACCACAAATGCATAAATATTTTAACTATCCATGGAGATTTGACTTTAAATGTTATAAATGCTTACTCAGTCATTTGGAGGTACCTGAGAAAAATAAAGGCTCCTCAAGGGCCAGAGAGATGGTACAATGGGAGGGGAGGAGGAGGAGGAGAAGGAGGAGGAGAAGGAGGAGGAGGAGAAGGAGGAGAAGAAGAAGGAAGAGGAGGAGAAGGAGGAGGAGGAGAAGAAGGAGGAGGAGGAGGGAGGAGAAGGAGAAGAAGAAGGAGGAGGAGAAGAAGGAGGAGGAGGAGGGAGGAGGAGAAGAAGAAGGAGGAGGAGAAGAAGGAGGAGGAGGAGGAGGAAGGAGGAGGAGGAGAAGGAGGAGAAGGAGGATGAGGAGGAGGAGGAGGAGGAGAAGGAGGAGGAGGAGGAGGAGAAGGAGAAGAAGGAGGAGGAGAAGAAGGAGAAGAAAGAGGATGAGGAGGAGGAGAAGAAGGGAGGAGGTGGAGAAGGAGGAGGAGAAGGAGAAGAAGGAGGAGGAGGAGGAGGAGGAGGAGGAGAGGAGGAAGGAGGAGGAGGAGGAGGAGAAGGAGAAGAAGAAGGAGGAGGAGAAGAAGGAGGAGGAGGAGGAGGAGAAGAAGAAGGAGGAGGAGAAGAAGGAGGAGGAGGAGGAGGAGGAGAAGGAGAAGAAGAAGGAGGAGGGAGAAGAAGGAGGAGGAGGAGGAGAAGGAGGAGGAGGAGAAGGAGGATGAGGAGGAGGGAGGAGGAGGAGGAGGAGAAGGAGGAGGAGGAGGAGGAGAAGGAGAAGAAGGAGGAGGAGAAGAAGGAGAAGAAAGAGGATGAGGAGGGAGGAGAAGAAGGAGGAGGTGGAGAAGGAGGAGGAGAAGGAGAAGAAGGAGGAGGAGGAGGAGGGAGGAGGAGAAGAAGGAGGAGGAGGAGGAGGAGAAGGAGAGAGAAGAAGGAGGAGGAGAAGAAGGAGGAGGAGGAGGAGGAGAAGGAGAAGAAGGAGGAGGAGGAGAAGGAGAAGAAGGAGAAGAAGGAGGAGGAGAAGGAGAAGAAGAAGGAGGAGGTGGAGAAGGAGGAAGAGAAGGAGGAGGAGGAGGAGAGAAGGAGAAGAAGGAGGATGAGGAGGGAGGAGAAGGAGAAGAAGGAGGATGAGGGAGGAGGAGAAGGAGAAGAAGGAGGAGGAGGAGAAGAAGAAGGAGGAGGAGGAGAAGAAGAAGGAGGATGAGGAGGAGAAGAAGGAGAAGAAGGAGGAGGTGGAGAAGGAGGAGGAGGAGGAGAAGAAGGAAAAGGAGGAAGAGGAGGAGGGAGAAGAAGAAGAAGGAGGAGGTGGAGAAGGAGGAGGAGGAATCTAAGTATCTAAATACTACATCAAAGTGAGCAGCCTAAGAACTGAGCATTAAATAGAGGCAAAAAGGATACACATGACAACCTTTTTAATGTATGTTCTGTAATCCATAGTCTGAAAGGGAAGGAAAAGAGAAAGAGAGAGAAAGGGAAAGAAATAAAGAACCTGCCATGGAGGTGGGCTGGGGAAGGGGGAGGGAACCGGGGATGTTGGTGGTGGGAGATGGGCACTGGTGGAGGGACGGGTGCTGGAACACTGTATGACCAAAAACCCAAACATGAACTTCTTAATTGTATATCTTTTTATTTGTATATCTCACGGTGGTATAATAAAATACTTTAAAAAAGTGAGCAGCCTAGAACACAGACAGCAAGTCCTATCAAAAGTCTTCTTGTGTCTGGTACCTGGGATCAAGCAAGCCACAGTCCACTGGAGGAGGAAAGTGACAATTCACAATGGGTCGGGAGCGTTTGTCCTGGGTGGGGACCTCAGGGCTCTGGGGTACAGACTTCTGTGGCAGAGAGATGAACCAGACCTCCAGCATGAAAGTTAACGGTTAAAATTGGCTTGTGGGGAGGGAAGGAGGGTGAAAAAATGGGTGATCTACTACTTGTCTCATCGACACAATGTCTCCACGGAATGAAAGTGAGTGGGGAATGAGTCTGTAGCAGTGTGAGCATAACCTTCCAAAACAAGTCCTAGTTATTCAGAGAGCCAGCATGCGTGCACAACCTCAGAAAGTCAGTGTGCGTGCGCAACCTCAGAGAGTCAGTGTGCGTGCACAACCTCAGAGAGTCAGTGTATGTGCACAACCTCAGAGAGCCAGGTGCATGCGCAGCCTCAGAGAGTCAGTGTGCGTGCACAACCTCAGAGAGCCAGGTGCATGTGCAACCTCAGAGAGCCAGTGTGCGTGCACAACCTCAGAGAGTCAGTGTGCGTGCACAACCTCAGAGAGCCAGGTGCATGTGCAGCCTCAGAGAGCCAGGTGCATGTGCAGCCTCAGAGAGCCAGGTGCATGCGCAGCCTCAGAGAGCCAGGTGCATGCGCAGCCTCAGAGAGCCAGGTGCATGCGCAGCCTCAGAGAGCCAGTGTGCGTGCACAACCTCAGAGCCAGGTGCATGCGCAGCCTCAGAGAGCCAGCATGCTTGCACAACCTCAGAGAGCCAGCATGCTTGTACAACCTCAGAGGGACAACACATGAGCTACCCCATCCATCCCAACAACAGCTCCCACTACAAAGGGAATTATTAATGCGGAGTAATTTCATATTTCAGTCTGTATTATAACCAGCAATGTAAAATAAAATATTTTGTTCTTGCTAAAAGGGCAGGCTGGCGTGGGGGAACTGGGGACAATAGTGGAGGGAAGGTCACACTGGTGGTGGGATTGGAGCTGGAACATTAAGTGGTGAAACAACTATATTATGAACAACTTTATAAATCACAGTGTTTAAATAACACTTTAAAAAATGAGGTCTTGGATGAGAGAGATAGTATAGTGGGTAGTTACTTTCTTTGCATGCAGCTAACCCAGATTTGATCCCTGCCATCCCATATGGTCCCTCAAGCACTACCAGGAATGATTCCTGAGCACTAAGCCAGGAGTAACCCTGGAGCATCACCAGGTGTGGGGAAAAAATTTAGGTCTGGCTCAGTAAAGAGTATATAAGCAAGGAGATCTCACAGGCCAGCATCTGTGGCCCCAGGACAAAGTGAGCCGAGGCAGTTCTTGCTATATCAGTGACCATGTGTTGTGTCTCTTGGCTCTGCTGCCAGACCTAGCTGCCAAAGACTGGCCCAGGCATCGGCCCAGTGTCCAAAATCAAACATATGGGACCAATCAGCAGTGTTTGGAGGCGGCCTGGCATGAGAACGCCGTGTTCGACTGTAACTGCGCAAGCCCTTCCCAGCCTGCTTTCAAGACAGGCTAGACAAGATGCATAAGGAGGGAGGGGAGAACAACGGCCCAGCTGGATGCAACGCAGAACCAGAGAGGCAGAAGAGTCAGAGCCAGCGTCCCACAGCAGCCTCCCCCCCAACACACGCACATACACAAGCACACACACATACACAGGCACACACACATACACAGGCACACACACATACACAGGCACACACACATACACAGGCACACACACATACATACACACAGACACGCAGATGCACATACACACACATGCAGATGCACACATAGACACGCAGATGCACACTCAGATGTACACACACATGCACATGCACACTTGAACTTTCCCTCTCTCTCTTAGATGCACACTTAGATGCACACAGAGACATGCACACACACGCAGATGCACACACTCAGATGCACACACAAGCACAAACACAGATGCACACACATGCAGATGCACACACAGATACACACATGCACACGATTACAGATGCGCACACACACACACGCACACACACACACACACACACAAACACAGCCACCTGAGTACTCTTTGCAGCTCTGTGCAAAGTAAGTCAAGGGGTTCCCTGAGCTGTTACAGGAAACCTGAGCTCACCTGACAGTGCCTTTCTTTCTGTTCCTTCCTACCACAAACCCCAGGGAACTGAGAAGGGGCTTAAGAAGGATCCTCCAGAGATGGATGGATGGATGGATGGATGGATGGATGGATGGATGGATGGATGGATGGATGGATGGATGGATGGATGGATGGATGGATGGATGGATGGATGGATGGATGGATGGATGGATGGATGGATGGATGGATGGATGGATGGATGGATGGATGGATGGATGGATGGATGATGGATGATGGATGGATGGGTGGATGGGTGGATGGGTGGATGGGTGGATGGATGGATGGATGGGTGGATGGATGGATGGATGGATGGTGGATGGGTGGATGGGTGGATGGGTGGATGGATGGGTGGATGGGTGGATGGATGGATGGATGGATGGATGGATGGATGGAGTTTTAAGACATTTTAAAAAGGATCCTCCAGGGACCAGAGAGATGATAGTAAAGTAGGTCAACACGTAGGGGCATTTGCCTTGCAGGGTGCTGGCTCAGGTTCAGTCCCTGGCAACCAATCTGGTGACCCTGACCTCTGCCAAGAGTGACCCCTGAGCTCAGAGCCAAGAGTAAGCCCTGAGCACCACCCAGATGTGGCCCCCAAAACAAAAGAAGTGCTTGGAGCACCTTCAGTCCCTGGCACCACATGGAGAATTGCCCTGCTGGCCCCAAAGCACCACAGGGCCCCTGGAAGACTAACACTGGGAGTGGCCTCCAGAACCCCAGA
The DNA here is from genome assembly GCA_021461705.1 of Cryptotis parvus. Classification (NCBI taxonomy): domain Eukaryota; kingdom Metazoa; phylum Chordata; class Mammalia; order Eulipotyphla; family Soricidae; genus Cryptotis; species Cryptotis parvus. Next base: position 16,067 of record JAJIBD010032087.1, read on the forward strand.
ACTCCAGTTAGGGTAGTTACCTAGCTAACTCCAGTTAGGGTAGTTACCTTGCAAGAAAAAAAAAAGAAAGGATTGTAAGTTGGGTGAGAGGAATAATGGGTAGAGTATTTGCAAACGGCTGACCCAAGTTCTATCCACAGAGCACCCACATCCTGCCAGGAGTGATCCCTGAGTTCAGAGCCAGAAGTAAGCCCTGAGAGCACCCGGGTGTGGCTCAAAACAAAACAAAACTGGTGGACTGTGAGAAAAGATGGGGGTAGGGGGCCTGAAACTTGATTCAGAAGGTAGAAAAACATCAGAAAGTGACTATAGTCCCCTTTGTTTGAGCTGATGGGTAAAAAGTCTTAGCTGGGGAGAAGGCGGGCAGTGGGAAGCCAGACTGGGGCGGGAAAAGTCGCTTCAGGCCGGGAGAGCACTCCAAGGGCTGGCATGTGTTTGCATGTGGGAGGCCCAAGTGAGATCCCAGCACTGCGGGGCTGTCCAAGCACTGTCCAGAGAGAGCCCTGAGTACTGCTGGGTAGGGGAAGAGAGAGAAGAGAGAGAGAGAGAGAGAGAGAGAGAGAGAGAGAGAGAGAGAGAGAGAGAGAGAGAGAGAGAGAGAAAGTCTTTTTCAGGCCTAACCTACAGGAACCTTGGACAAAGTCAAATTCCCTGTGTCCTGTGATGGGTCTTTGGCTTCACTCTCCCTGCTCCAAGCTCAAAGACTGGAGCGGGAAGGACAAAGGGCCACAGCCAGGGAAAGGCTGCCAACGCGTCCATGGGAAAGGCTGCAGAGAGAACTGCGAGGTTTAGAGGCAGAGAGGGAGGGAAGGACTACTCCACAGAAGCTCAGAATCAAAACACTCTTCCGTTCTTTCATTATTCAACAAATATTTACGGAGCCCTGCCTATGCCAGCTGCACTTGGGTAACAGGGAGAGACCTCAGAGAGACTCTTGTTCTCCACGAAGCCAAAAGTCGGCGCGGGTAGACGCCAGCAATCAGGCCTAGGCATCCCGTTGCCTCTCACATACGGAGCCCAGCTCAGTTGCTTAGAGCGACACAACACAGTGATTATTGTGTCTGTTCTGGAGGGCTCACAGAAGGAGACAGTAAGGAGTCAGGGGTCCTCAGGTTCCTTTCTGGAACTTCCAGGGAGAACGTCTCTTGTCTTTTTCACCTTGGAGAAGCTGCTCCATCTGAAGGTCGGCTTTCCTTCTGCCTTATCAGTTGTCAGAAGAACATTCATCTTAAAGCCCCTTAAATACTCCATCCCTCAGCTGCCTTCAAATCCAGTGCACTCTGCAATTTACTCCTCAGACATTGATATACCCTACAATTCTTCTCAGGTCAAGGCAGGGAATGAGAGTCAACAATTTTTCTAGCCAGCGAAAACGTAAACAATCCTTGAGGGCGGAAAGAGCATCTCCCAAGTCCAAGGTTGCTGAGCCACCAGCAGACAGAGCCTACGGTTTCTAAAGGGTTTAAGTCACTTAAAATATGCCCAGAAAAAGAGGTATGCATGATAACCTTCCAGTCCCGTATTGTAAACCGTAATGTCCAAGAGGAAAGAGAAAGAAAGAGCAGGGGAGAGAGAGGGAGGGGAGGAGAGGAGAGAAGAGGAGGGGAGGGGAGGGAGAGAGTAAAAGTGCAACCATAGAGACAGGACAGAGGGTGGCAGAAGGGAAACTGGGGACATTGACGGGAAATGTGCACTGGTGAATGGACAGGTGCTGGAACGTTGTATGTCGGAAATTCAATCATGAACAACTTTGTGACTATGTATCTCACTGTAATTCAGTTGTTTAAAAGTGCCCAGAACCTTGTTACAGACCAGTGGGAAGCTGGATGGGGGGAAGCGGGCTCTTTAGAGAGCCACCAAGGAAAGAACAGAGAGCATCACAAGTCAGAGAGGGGCTTGGGGCACGAGAGAAGTCCAGGGGCAGGGAGGCTGGCCTGCACGCACTGGCCAGGGCAATCCCGGCATCCCATATGGTTCCCCAAGCACCACCAGGACTGATTCCTAAGTGCAGAGCCAGGAGGAAATCCTGAGCATGGCCGGGTGTGACCCCCCAAAAAAAGAGTCATAGAGAAGTGATCCAAGCTAGACCTACTGTAAAGAGAAGTTACTACAGCCCTACACAGCAGTGTTCGGCCCCTGACACCTCTGCCACGCCTCCTCCCCATACGGCGGGAGCTCAGCCAGTGAATTTGTGAATTCAGTCAGTCACTTTAAATCTGTGTAAGTATGTGTGTGTGTGTGTGTGTGTGTCTGTCTGTCTGTCTGTCTGTCTGTCTGTCTGTCTGTCTCTCTCTCTCTCTCTCTCTCTCCCATCTCATTCTCTCTTTGTAGACGGCAGGATCTGGAAGGATAGATGACCTGGTGACATCTGCTGGGACAGATGACCGAGAACAGGCAGACCTCATAGGCCCAGACAGAGGCAGAATACAGGCATGTCTTGGACGCCCAGAAAAGCTCGGGTTCGGAGGAGGCTCAGAGGCCCAGATACTGACAAGGTGCTGAGCACAAGAGTCTACCCATGCACATGTGGCCGTGGCTGGAGACTAGGAAAGCGTACATGGATAAAGGGAGATTCAGGGGACAGAACCTGGCCATCATTCCTGGGAGGCCAGTAGACTGCCTGGGGCAAGACAGAGAGTTCGTTCTCAGGACAGGGCCTCAGGTCAGGACCAGTGATATCATTCACTGATAAAGGAGAGACCTGAAAAGCAGGCCAGGAGGACTTGTCCAGGATTGGAATCTACCACAAAGGTGTGGGGAGCAGAGAGTAGGTAGACTAGAGAAGGGACTGGATTGACAATACGATTGGGGAATAGTAACACTGGACTAAAACTGAGCATGGAAAGTAAGTGGGAGAATATGCATGATAACTCTTCAGTGTCATTTTGCAAAACACAATGCGCAAAAGGAAGGAGAAAGTGCAAGCAAGAGAAGAAAATTCCAGCTATAGAGGCAGGTTGCAGGGATTGGGGGAGGGAAATGGGGCACATTGGTGTTGGGAAATGTACACAGGTGGAGGGTCAGGTGCTGGAACACCGTATGACTGTAAACCAATCACGAACAGCTTTGTAATGATCTATTGCACGGTATTCAATAAAAAAGAAAAAAAGGAGGGGCCTGAATGTTTGGGGAGGGACCCAGATCTATCTACTTAAACTGGGCAACGAACTAACTTTTAATCATCCAAGTTTTGTATCAAATCTCTCATAACGTTCTCAAGAACCCACCAGCACAAGAAAATCCTCTTTCACACTAACATTCCCATTTAAGGGCCTTCCTGGCTTTTACCCTAAATAAACTTTCACTTCACTGCCACTTTGAACCCCAGGCCCAGTCACCAATCTTCAGCGAGTCTGGGTGGAATCTGGGACCACTTGACACTGCTCTCACCCCAGAGACTCCCACTGTCCTTATCTGCACCCCTGGCCTGGTGGCACCCACTTCCGGTCTCCAGCCATCAATGGCCCATGGAGACCTGACCCCTCCCCTTCGTCTGCTCTTCTCCCTCCCACTTCTATCTATAAGGACGCTGTGATTTCCTCTGGCCTACCTGGACAGAGGTAGAAGCCCATTGTTTTCTTTTTTTTTTTTATTTTTTATTATACCACCGTGAGACATACAATTACAAAGGTGTTCATAATTGGTTCTCGGTAATACAGTATTCCAGCACCCATCCCTCCACCAGGGCCCCATTTCCACCACCAATGTACCCCACCCCTCCCGCCCACCCTCAGGCTGCCTCAATAGCAGGTAGCCCCGTTTCCTCTCTTTCTCTCTGTCTCTGCATCTCTCTCCCTCTTCTTTTACACATTGTGGCTAGCCCTGCCTGCAGATATTTAGAGTTTATCACTTAAGTCTCTTTGTGTATATTCAATGGTGAGTTTTAATCTGCCATTACCATTTCACACATTTAGTAAAACACTAGTATCTATTTATATCCTATTAATGAATGCAATCATTCTATATCTGTCCTTTTCCTTCTGACCAATTTCACTCAGCATGATAGTCTCCATGTCCATCCATTTGCAGGTAAATTTCATAATTTCATCTTTTCTGACAGCCACATAGTATTCCATAGTGTAGATGAACCACAGTTTCTTTTTTTTTTTGTATTTAACATTTTATTATACCACCGTGAGATATACAATTACAACGTTGTTCACGCTTGGGGGTTTCGGTCACATAGTGTTCCAGCACCCCGCCGTCCACCAGTGCCCCTCAGCCACCACCCATGTCCCCAATTCCCTCCCCCTCCCACATCCCGCCTAAATGGCAAGTTCTTTATCTCCTCTCCTCTCCCTCTCTCTCTCCTCCTTCTCCCACACATTGTGGGTTGCACTCACGATACACTTAGAAGCCATCACTTGCATTTTTTTGTCTGTATTTAATGCTCATGAACCACAGTTTCTTTAGCCAGTTCTCTGTTCTCGGGCATTTAGATTGTTTCCAGATTCTAGCTATAGTGAATAGCGCAGAGATGAATAAAGAAGTACAGATAGTGTTTCTGCTATGTGTTTTTCGGTCTCTCGGGTATATTCCCAGGAGTGCTATTGCTGGATCAAATGGGAGCTCAATATCTAGTTTTCGGAGGAATGCCCATATTGTTTTCCAAAAGGGCTGGACCAGTTGGCACTCCCATCAACAGTGGATGAGAGTCCCTTTTCCCCACATCCACGCCAGCACCGGTTGTTCTTGCTGTTTTGGATGTGTGCCAGTCTCTGTGGGGTGAGATGGTACCTCATTGTTGTTTTGATTTGCATCTCCCTGATGATTAAAGATGAAGAGCACTTTTCATATGCCTTTTGGCCATTCGAATTTCTTCTTTTTGGAAGCTTCTGATCATTTCTCTCCCCATTTATTGATGGGTTGGAAGCCCGTTGTTCTCAGGTTAGTTTGTGAGCCACCTTATGACTCTCCTGAACAGATGAGGGTCATGGAGGAGAGAACACTCTTGGAGGTGGCCCCTGGCCTAGATAGAACGTGGACTCCAAGCTCTGCCTTGTGTACCAGATGGTTACAAATAATGGAAAAGAACTGAAAAAATTAGTTGAGGGCCAGAGAGAGAGTACAGCAGGTAGGGCATTTGCCTTGCACATGACCAACCCGAGTTCAATCCCCGACATCCCATATGGTCCCCGAGCACCGTCAGGAGTAATTCCTGAGCGCAGAGCCTGTAATAACCCCTGAGCATCACCGGATGTGACTCAAAAAGCAAGTAAACAATAAATAATTAGCTAAATAAGTGGATTTGGCGGCACTAAAGAAATAGTATGGCAGGTACAACCAACCTAGTTCAATCCCAGGTACCCCACATGATCCCCAAACCTTCCAGAGGAATCCCTGAGCATAGAGCCAGGAATAAGCCCTGAACTGGAAATGACTCCAAAACAAATAAACAAAGTCAACTCAGGGCTGAAAAGAGACAATAGGTGGGTAGGTACTATCTTGCATGTGGACAACCTGGGTTTGATCCCCTGCATCGAATATGGTCCCCTGAGACTAGCATATGATTCCCTGAGCACAGAGCCAGGAGTCATCTCTGAATGATGTCTCCTCACTGCATAGGGATAGCTGCACAGGCAGGTGCAGGTACCCCAAAACAACAGCAGAAGGCTAAAATGAGGCCAAAGAGATAGCACAGGGGTAAAAGCACTTGCCTTGCATGAAGATGACTCCTGGTTCAATCCATGGCACCATGTAGAGTTGTTCCCTGAGCACTGTCAGGGATTACTCCTGAGATCATAGAGCCAGAAATAACTGATGAGCACCTCTAGGTGTGTCTTAAACTCACCCCCTTAAAAAAAAAAGCAGAATCTTAGATACACAAAGAAGTGGGAAATAGAAGGCGAAAAGTGAAAGTTGTATGGAAATAAATGAAAGTGTTCACTTGGGCAGTATGTAGCTACAACTGGACCGATGCCCAGGCTAGCCTGGCCCATAAACAAGTTAAAACAATGTCAGAAACTGAAGATATCCGGGAACATTCTGGCGGAAAGGGCTGGCAGGATGCCAGTGAGGGTCCCTCCCCACACCTGACCAGCGTTGTGTCACGATGCAAGTACAGAGGAAGCAGGAAGAGAGAATTCAGGAGCTTCCACAGGAGAGTGAAAAAGAAAAAGAGGATGCATTCCCAGGGGGCATGGGCAGTTGCTCCTCAGAGAACACAGCGCAAGGTGTCTCAAGAAGTAAAACGGGGAGTGAGGGAGAGAGCCTCAAGAAAAGGGCTTCTCATCTGCACTCCATGGGACCAAAGTCCTGTCTCCTGATTTCTCAGGAGCAGTGGACTCAGGCTGGAGTGAAGAATTGCTGTTTGCAGAACAGGAAAGTCAGGCTCACTTCTGCACAGGTGTTCTGGGTTCCATGCAATTTCCTCACAAAATGAATTTCAGGAATAGGTGAAATAGTGGAGCAAGATTGAGTTTATTGAATGATATTTACTTGGAAAGACATGAGGGAGGAGGAAGTGAGGAATATGTGTTCAAGAAAGAACACTCTGAGAAGAAAAGCAGACGACCAAAGATACGTGTTCAAGGGAGAATATGGGCCTGAAAGGCAAAACAAATGACTTCTGGGAGTGGGTTATGCACAATTCCAGTGTGAACATAAACAGTCCTTTTTTTGTTGCTTTATTTTTTTGTGTTGGGGGCCACACCTGGTGATGCTCAGGGGTTTTGCCTGGCTCTGCACTCAAGAATTACTCCTGGCAGTGATCAGGGGATTATCTGGGATGCCAGGGATCAAACCCAGGTGGACTGCATGCAAGGCAAACACCCTACCTGCTGTACTATCATTCTGGCCCTTGAAAATAAACAGTATTTTACGATTATGGAGGGAGGAGAGCACAAAATACTGGTTGTTTTTGGACTTTCTCTAAAGTCAGTAAAAACGCTTTAGAGCAATCTGAGGGCAATAAATCCAAGGGGAAGAAGAGAGACACCAAAGGCCTCAGAGCGATAGTACAGCAAGGAAGATGCCTGCACAAGGCCATCTCAGACTCGATCCCGACCACCCCATAGGGTCCCCAAGCCACGTCAGGAGTGATCCCTGGGCACCACCAGGTGGGACCCCAAAAGAAAACAAAGAAGAAAAGGCCGTTTTGCAAGCAAGAGCCAGAGCAGAAGAAAACCCCACCTTCGTGTGAGAAGTGAGGCTAGTGTTCCTTTATTTTTTAAAGTTAATTTTTATCTTGCAATACTGTTAGTGATAGTTTCCTGCCTACAGTATTCCAACACCACACCCCCACCATGTTCCCCCTGCCCCAATCCCCGCCCCACTCAACCCACCCCTGCTTGAGCAAATGTGTTCAGAAAAAAGAAGACAAAATTAGCACACAAAAAGCAGGAGAGAGGGACGAAAAGAAACAACACGAAGAGGTTAAGTGGACTGAGAACAAAGATAAAGGGGGCACAGCAGTGTCAGAAGATAAAGGACTGTGAGTGTGCAGGTCACAAGAGCTCCGGGCCATGATAAATCGGCTCCAGCAGAGGATACAGATGAGACCCTTTGGTAAGCAGTCAAAAGATATCACTGAAGAAAATCTCTTGCAAGATGCTCAGATTTCGCTTAAACTGGGCCAGGAGGGACCCAAAGGCGATTCAGCAGCAATACCCCTGTCTTGCAAATGTGAGAGGTGAGTCCAGGCTGGCACAGCCTTAGAGCAGACACGCTGTTGGCACCCAGGGCTTTAAGTACTGGCACCAGAACACCGTGGACACACTAACCGGGAGTGAGGGACTCCCAGAGGGCACTGACACTTTTTTTTTTCTTTTTGGGTCACAGCCCGGCTCATCGAGATCCACCCTGCAGCAGTCTTTTTTTAAAATCCGGCCCAGGTATGCTGATCCAGAGACTCACAGACATGGGGCAGAGCTGCTACTGGCTCTCCCTGTGCCCAGCCGCTAATGAGATGCCCGGGAGGGATGGCGGGTTCTAGCCCTGGCCCGCCACCCCAGCAGAGCCTAGCAACAAGCCAGACGACCCCCACTCCATGAGTGGGATCTATCCCCCTGCATCCTTTATGGTCCCCAAGCAGGAATTACTCCACGAGGGCCTCCGTTTTCCACATCCGGACTTCTCCCTCGTCAGAACTCCATCCAGCAGACCAGCCTATCACAGCCTGGTTCACAGGGCCCAAGCGGCCACGCGGTTCATCAATAAATGCTGGATTTAGACATGACTACAAGAGTATGCTACCCGCATGGCAGAGCCTGGCAAGCTACCCATGTCATATTTGATATTCCAAATACCAGTAACAATTATAGACCTCATTCCCATGACCTGATGGAATGGTTTGAGGTTCTTTATGTTCCTGGAGCAAGCAGGTACCCATGGGCTCTACTAGCATGAGACAGGACATATGGAGATGTTACTGGTGCCCGCTAGAGCAAATCGGTGATGAACGGGAAGACAGTGATACAGTGATACAGTGGGTCACACCCAGTGATGCTCAGGAGTTGCTCCTGGCTCTTTACTCAGGAATTACTCCTAGCAGTGCTTGGGGACCATAAGGAATGCCGGATATTGATCCCAGGTTGGCCACGTGCAAGGCAAATGTTCTACCCACTGTGCTATCACTCAGGCCCCAGGGCACTGACACTTTTAAAATGTTCAAGTGTTAGAGCAAAAATGTATTTTCCTACTCTGGTGGGTTCTTGAGAATGGCATGAAAGATTTACATACGGGGCGGAGCAATAGCTCAGCAGGTAGGGTGTCTGCCTTGCACGCAGCCGGCCCGGGGTTCGATCCCGGCATCCCATATGGTCCCCTGAGCACCGCCAGGAGTAATTCCTGAGTGCAGAGCCAGGAGTAACACCTGAGCATTGCGGGTGTGACCCAAAAAAAAAAAAAAAAAAGATTTACATACAAAACCAAGTCAGAACGTGGGCAGGGGCAGTAATACAGCAGGTAGGGCATTTGCCTTCTACACAGCCAATCCAGGTTCAATCCCCAGCATCTCATAGGGTCCCCCAAGCACCACCAGGAGTAATTCCTGAGTGCAGAGCACTGCAGAGAGTAAACCTGCCCCGCCACCCCCAAAAAAAAATAAAAAGAGTTAGAACTTATACAGTTCAAGGTAGACAGTCCCAGGTCCTTCCTCAAAGTCCAGGCCTCTTCTTTTACCCATGTATATGTCACTCATCCTGTCCCTCGGGGGCCCCAGCTAGTGGACGACATCCTAATCCCTGTCCCTCAACATCTGCTCTTCTCCAGTGTCCAAGTAGTCTCGTCCCTATGCCATGTTCTGTCCAAGTTTCCTGTGTGAAATCTTGCTGCAGGACCTCTCTCGGCTATCGCCCAGCGAATCTCTGAGGCCTTCCTCTTCCCTTAGTTTCCAGCTACTCCTCAGCACCTTGTTTCTGTCTGGGCTAAGACCCCTGCCTGACCTTACCTCCTGTCTAAGCATTCCAAAAGTTGGCTAGGCCTCCTCATCTGGGGAGTGGGAGGGGGACGACCCAGGGGGTGCTGGGAGAAGTCTGAGGGGGCTGTTACATTCCTGAGGCTTCGCAGAATGCAAGGAAGCGAATGTACCCGAGTTGAGAGTGACTGATCTCAGAACTGCCACAAGAAAGAAGAGATAATCCGGGATCCAGGGCTAGCACCCACCCCCATTCCTCAGCCAGCTTTCCTGGAGCTGGTCAGGACAGTCAGCCAGGGGCAGCAGAGAGAGGGCAGGGTTGAGGCACTTGCCTTGCTGACCGCAGCACCATACACGGTCCCTCAGCACTGCCAGGGTCACGCCTAAGCACAGAGCCAGAATACCCCTAAGCATCCGCATGTGCTCCCTCACACACACTCCACAAAAGCGAAAGGTCTGGGGCCGGTGCGGTAACACAGCAGATAGGTGCTTACACATCTCCAGCGTGCAATTCCTTACACCCTGTACGGCTTCTCGAGTTCTACCAGCTGTGCCCCCTGAGAGCAGAGCCAGGAGTAAACCCTGTGCGCTGCTGGTGTGGCCTAAAAACAAGACAAAGAAACAAAATAAAACAACAACAACAATAGTCAGGCCAATAAAACCCATGCTGGGGCTCCTGCAAGCAAACTAACTCCCTTCTGTTCAACCAAGTGCTGTGCCAGCAGGGCCTGCAGCCAGCCCTGAGGGCTTCTCCCAGGGAAAGTGGACACAATAGCTAGAGCCTGCTAGCGTCAGGTTTGGTTTGGTTTTGGTTTGGTTTTGCTCTTTCTTGCTTGTCTGTTTGCCTTTTATTTGGGGGGCCACAACCAGTGGTGCTCTGGGATACTTCTGACTGCTCAGGTTTCTTCCAGGAGTGCTTCCGAAGATCAATGCAGTGCAGGTGATCAAACTCGGGCCGTCTGGGGGCCAGAGAAATGGGACAGGGGTTAAGGCACTTGTATTACACAGACCGGTGCTGATTCGATATCCAGCAGCATCTAGGGGCTCCTGAGCACCACCAGGAGTAATCCCTGTGCGCAGAGCCAGGAGTAAACCCTGCCCACCACTCAGTGTGGTAATAAATAAATAAATAGGGGCCTGAGCGACAGCACAGCAGGGAGGACGTTTGCCTTGCACTGGGCCGACCCAGGTTCCATACCCAGCATCCTATATGGTGCCCCGAGCACTGCCAGGAGTAATTCCTGAGTGTAGAGCCAGGAGTAAACCCTGAGCATCGCGGGGGACCCCAAAAAGGAAAATAAATAAGTGAATGAATGAATGAATGAATGAATGAATGAATGAATGATAAATATGTAAGCAAACAAACTCAGCCCTCCTGCATTCCAATCATGCCCTCTGTCCTTTGAGTCGTTTGCTCAGTGTTAGTAGCGTCCCTTTGGAGTCCAGTATCAAGTCACACCTTAAATAATTCTGGGGAGAGTGAGTCCCTGCTTGGGTGGCGCTACTCAGGGCTTACTCCCTATTGAGATGTTAAGATTGCAGTACTGGGATTGAACCATGGTTGGCTAAGGGCAAGGCAAGTGCCTTGACCCCTGAACTGTCTCTCTAGCCCACCCCTTCTCCTGTCTTTATTTATGAGATAGTTACAAAGCTCTTCATGACTGGACTTCAGTTCCGCAATGTTCAGTCACTGGGCCCTTTACCAGAGTGTATTTCCCAGCACCAATGTCCCCAGTTTCCCCTCCCTCCTCGCCCAGCCTACCTCTATGGCAGGCACTTTTCTATCCTCTTCCTCCTCCTCCTCCTCCTCCTCCTCCTCCTCCTCCTCCTCCTCCTCCTTCTCTTCCCTCCTCCTCCTCCTCTCCCTCTGTCTCTTTCGCACTCTCTCTGTTGCACATGCGCTCTCTCACTCTCGTTCTCTCTTTCTCTCTCTTCCCTTTGTGCATTATATGAGGTTTGCACTACTGTACATGAAATGTTATCAAGTATAACCTCCTTCCAGCATTCAGTTCTTGCCCAGCATAATCATTTCCAGCCATCATTGTCATGGTGGAGTCCCATAGTTTTCCCATTATAGTGGAGGCCACTTTCCAGTGGTGCTGGGGGCCTTTCATCGTCAGGCAGGGCACTCGAACTCCGGAATGTATTTTTCCCCTTGAGCCACTTCCCAGCCAGCCTGTGTGAGCTGCTCAGAGCTTCTTCTTTTTTTTTTTTTCTTTTAGCCTAAACTAAGCCTGAGTACAGTTTTCTGTTTAAACTGACTTCAAATGAAAAATATTCAGGGTGTTTCCAGTGACAAGCGCTATCTATGGCCCCTGAAATCTATGACCTCTTGTCTCCTGGCTAGGGCATCCTTGGTGAAGAATAAGCTTCTTTCATTTGTTTTTTTTTTTTTTGCTTTGTTTTATTGTTTTTTTTTTTTTTGGGCCACACCCAACAATGCTCAGGGCTTATTCCTGACTCTGCATTGAGGGATCACTCCAAGGAGAGACCATATGAAATACCTGGGATTGAACCCAGGCCGGCCACATACAAGGCAAAAAGTCTTACCCACTGTACTACTGCTCCCATCCCAATAGCAAGTTTTTTTTCCAAGTTAGCAAAACCTAAGGCCTAAGACACTGAAAGGAGAAATGCGGACCAATGATTTCTAGACTCTGGGATTGATTTGGAGGAATTTCACATATTTCAGCAAAACAAAAAAAAATAATAACTATTATTATTATTAAGAAAAAAAGTTAGGTTCCAAGATAGACGTACAAAGCTTTAATTTTTGTTAGATCAAACCTCCAAAACCAACAAATACACACACGTACACATGTATACACACACACACACACACACACAAGAGAGAGAGAGAGAGAGAGAGAGAGAGAGAGAGAGAGGGAGAGAGAGAGAAAGAGAAAGAACTATAGAATTGGAAGGTTTGGGGCCAGAGATAGTACAGGGATAGGGGCTTGTCTAGCCAACTAACCTGGGTTTGATTCCCGGTATCCCATACAGTCCCGAGCCTTGCCATGAGTGACTCCCTAAGCAGAGAGAGTCAGGGACTAAGCACAACAGGATGTGACTCAAAACAAGCCCAAACATGTAATAAAAATAAAAACTTTCTCCCTCTCTCCCTCCCCCCCTCCCTCTCCTCTTCCTTCCTCCCCCCCCCTTCTTTTTCTCCTGCTGGATCACAGTTGGGACCCAGATCTCACACCTCCAAGTAAGATGTGTGAGCCACTGAGCACACCCCCATCCTAGGATGGCTCTTTATTTTATTTTATTTGTTTGTTTTGGAGCCACACCCAGCAGTGCTCAAAGATTATTTCTGGCTGTGCACTCAGGCATTACTTTGAGCAGTGCTCAGGGGACTGTATGGGATGCCAGTGATCAAATTCAGGTTGGCTACAAGTAAGGCAAGTGCCCTCCCCTCTGTACCATCTCCTGGCCCCTGTTCAGAATGGGAAGCTTTGGCTTTGTAAGACTCACCACACAGTGGCCAGGGAGATGCTACAACTGCTGGGCTTTTGCCTCACACAACCCTGACCTGTTCATGGTCCCTGAACACCACCATGAGTGATCCCTAAGTGGAAAGCCAGGGGTAAGCCCTGACCACCACTGGATGAGATCTCCACCCCAAACCAAAAATAAATCAATAAAAAGAAGTGCCAGGGGGCCAGAGCAATAGTAGAGCGGGTAGGGCGTTTGTCTTCCGCAACCAACCCGGGTTCCATCCCTGGTATCCCATATGGTCCCCTGAGCACTGCCAGGAGTAATTCCTGAGCTAAGAGCCAGGAGTAACCCCTAAACATTGCCAGGTGTGACCCAAAAAAAAAAATAAAGTGTCAGCAGAAGGGCTGACAGTGCCAGGAAGCGAGTTCCCTTTTACCTCTGAATGGGTAAAAGGGAATTCGTGTCAGCGGGGAATGGATGAAGACTCAAGAATCCGATGCAGTTTTAAAAGGCTTTACTTATCACAGGTTCAGGCATACAAGTCAGCAGTAGGAAAAACCCTGTGCTTAGGATTCCCGGCTAAAACCCCAGCCACGTGTAGGCCAAGATGGCGGCTACCACGTGTTAAGGCCCTGTAAAGAGGAGACAAAGACAAGACTCCCAAGAAGGGTGCGAGCTCACAAAAGAAAGAGCCCAAAAAGAGAGAGAGGAGAGAGGAAGCAGGCTGGTTTTATACCCCTGCAACTCAGACCTCCCACTATTATGGGAAGCAGGAAGGGTCAAATGCCCTCAGGTAATTTCTCCCAGCACCTCACCTAGGCCCTATTATGTGTTAATGTTTTGAGCCTGGAAATCTGCCTGGAAATGCCTTTTATAGGGTAGAGAAGGGGGTTTCTGAGATGGCATGTCTCTGTACCAAAGACTAATACTAATGCCAGTTAAATATTTCTCCGAGCCTTCACAAGAGTCTCGTCTACTTCACGGTAGTTTTGTATTTTAGTTGCCTTTGAGTTATCAGGGAGCCATGCTTGCTTGGAGGCAAACAGCATTTCTCTCTGGTCTAATTACTTAGAGATCCAATGTGGCCAGGCAAATATGCTGGTAAGATCTAGCTAGTCCACGATGATTGTGGTAGCATGAGAGAATATTTGTACCAGCCAGTACAGAATACATGGTCAGATAAACTGACACATTTAAATGACCCCCTATCTATGAAGTGACCTGCAGGAGGCAATCCAGGGCAGATGCAGAGGCTCTTACGAGTCCTGCAACAAAGGGCAAGTTGTACTTTCTTTCCTCTGGCTCCACATTGGAGGAACTTTGTTATCCCCATCTGCAAACGAGTGGAGTAGGAAGATGTCCTGTCCCACATGCATGAACCCCACCCTCAGACCCCCCCACAGGCCTAGAGCAGAGAGATGCCACCCCTCACAGCCCCTAACTCCCACAGTCCCAGCAGGGAGGAGGAGAATGGCAGCCAAGTGGGAAGACTGAAGAATGCCAAGAGGCTTCGCCCAGGACAGGGAGGAGCCCGGCCACAAAGCCAGATGCAGAGATTTGAGTTCAGACAGGCCCAAAGAGAGAGAGCCCCTTCCCCAGCGCCGTCCACCCCCAGCACACAGGGACAGTGATGCTGCTTTATGAAGGTGCCAGCAGAAGTGGGGAACAGTGACCAGCAGGTTCCAGAGTCGGAACAGGGTCTTCTGGAGCTCAGTCTCCACCACGTGGAGCTCATGCGGGACCACGGTTTGGGGGATGCTCCCCAGGGTGCTCACAAGGCCCCAACGGGACTTCCTTCTACTCACCCAAGCAAGGAAAGGTATTGGTTCCCCTCCTCATTGCGTCCTGCCCCTCTGGGAGGAGGGAGTAAGGCTAGTTACTGCAGGAGTTTCGGCTCTGTCCTCTCTGAGAGTTCTCCCACTTTGATCATGACCCCCTTGCCCCACTCAAGGGATACTGGGTGCAGGGAGCCGGGACAGTGAATGAGGTGGGCAGGAAGATAAAATAGAAGAGCAGGAGGCAGGAGGAGGAGGAAGGTGGACCCCACTCACAAGGCACTGAGTTCCCCAGTCCAGACAGGGCCTTGCCTCTGTGTGGCCATCAAGGACAGAGGGTGGAGCAGGTCAGGGGACGCAGCGGAGAGGCAGAGGCTAGAACCTCCCTCCAGGCCCAGCTGCAGTTCCCAGAGACCCCAGGACTCTGGAGTCACCCCCCTCCCACTTTTCTTCCCTTTTCTTCCCTTGCCATGTCCAGCTGCTGCCAATGCCCAATGCCCACACCTTTCCCTTTGCCTCCCACCCACAGGCTGGGGGAACCCCCAAATGTGACTGGTCCTGGACGTCTGATGGAGAAGGAGGGGCAGAAGTCACATTCTCTGGATGGTCTCAGTAGTCCAGGTGCCCCTCTGCTCAGAGCAGGACAGGAGCTGGGGTAGAAGGGGGCATGTCCGGGGCGGAGCGATAGCCCAGCGGGTAGGGTGTTTGCCTTGCATGGGTTCGATCCCGGCATCCCATATGCCCCTCTGAGCACCGCCAGGAGTAATTCCTGAGTGCAGAACCAGGAGTAACCCCTGAGCGTCACGGGTGTGACCCAAAAAAAAAAAAAAAGGAAGAAGAAGAAGAAGGAGAAGGAGAAGGAGAAGGAGAAGGAGAAGGAGAAGGAGAAGGAGAAGGAGAAGGAGAAGGAGGAAGAAGAAGACATGTCTGGGTGCTATAGGGACCTTTGGAGGCAGTCAGGCCAGCGCGCCCTGATCAAGGGTCCCTTCTGCCTCCCAGGAACTGTTGGGAGCTTGGAACTCTGTGACAGCCCCAAACACGGTACTTTCCCCCACTTTGAATCCCAAGTCTCCGAGGACAGGAAAGGCTGAAAGACCAGCAATCCCCAATCCCTGGCTCGAGGCCCAGGGCCCTCCCAGCCCATCAGTGAGCCTGAAAGTCACCAAGTCAAAAGCAGTTGTTTATTGTCACATGGTACAGGGGTGAGAGAGAGGAGCCCTTATTTGCGGTCACATGTTACAGAGATGAAGAGGAGGGAGGCCCTTGCTTACTGTCACATGTTATGGGGCGGGGAGCCCCTGGGGTACAGGGCCGGAACAGCACGTCCTCGTTCCCCACCTCCAGCCCTCAGATGCAGGCGCAGTGCTGCGTGAGGGAGGTTGGGCACCGTCTCATACTTGAGCGAGTAGCCCGTCCGAGGTGGTGCGAGCGTGGGAGGGGGCCTCATGGTTCCAGGGAGGCAGCACAGCAGGGGCTGGGCCCCTGGCACCAAGGAGAGGGGCTGGGCTGGGGGTGTCGGAGGCACCCCAGGGGCAGGCAGGGGCAGGTCGGGGGCAGAGGGCAGCCCGCAGCCACCGTGGCAGTAGTGGAAGATGAAGCTGGGGGTGCCCGATCCAGCGCTCCCAGCCCAGCTCCTGGAAGGAGATGTTGAGGCGGCAGCGGTGGCAGTTGGCATGTGCAGCCAGCTCCTCGGGCGGTCTTTGCAGCAGGCGCGAGTGCGGACGGTGACCAAGGCCAGGGCATCAGTGGTGTGGGCGTCGGGCACGGTCCCCACCACCACCAGTGCTTCGGGCCTGAGTATTGGCCACCAGGAAGGGCGTGGCCTCCGGGTCTGCGGAGCAGGGACAGAGCGGGCAGCGCACCATCAGCACCAGGACGGGCTGCTGGAGCAGAGGCAGGGCCGAGGTCGTCAGATGCAACACGGCCCAGCGTGAGGGTGCCCGGCCCAGGGGCGTGGGCACAGCCTCAGGGCCCGTGGCGACAGCACCAGCAGCCCGAGCAGGGCCGCAGAGCTGTTGGCCATGGCAACTGTGGCCTGCTTGTCCAGGCCCGTGTGGAACCACAGCTGGGCCGAAGTCACCTGGCGGCTGAGGGTATGCTGGGACGGCGGAACACATATGTGAAGAGGCCCTCCTCGGCGTCCTGGGCCAGGTCCCTGGCTACCGGCTCATCCTCACAGTCTGTACCTGCAGGAGATGGGGGAAGAGAGAGGGGCAGCCTCCTGGCCTGGCACCCCAGGGCCCCTCCCCCCAGCAGGAGGGTCCTCCCCAAACAGCTAGGTGTGGGGACGATTGCCAGGCGGTGGAGACGTGACAAAAGCACCCATCTGTCACTCCCTCACCAAAGGACTACAAAACCCCAAGGTATTTCTGTTCTTGTCCCCAGTGGTTTCACCAGCTAATATTCTTCCCTCGGGTGAGTGATCCAGCCCACGTTTCACCGACTCGCAGAAGTTCTGTCCATCTGACTACGGAAAGCGGAGCCCTGAGGGGCGCAGACACAAGCAAGCACCAGCAATATTGCTCCTCGTGACTTCAGACACAGCAGCAATATTGCATGACCCGCTCTTCGCATTAACTCTGATATGTTAGACAGGTTAAAACTGACAAGAAAGGGGACGGAGCGGTAGTAGAGCGGGTAGGGCGTTTGCCTTGCACGCGGCCGGCCTGTGCCAGCCCAGGTTCGATCCCTGGCATCCCATATGGTCCCCCAAGCACCGCCAGGAGTGATTCCTGAGTGCAGAGCCAGGAGAAACCCCTGAGCATTGCGGGCGTGACCCAAAAAGCAAAAAAAAAAAAAAAAAAACCAAAAACCAACAAGAAAGAAAGGGGAGGAGGAAGGAGAGGCCTGAGAACACACAGATCTTTCTAGAAAGTGCGCTTGGCCTCCCTCCCTGAGGGGTCCCACACAGACATCAGTGAGCACCACTGAAGGACTGGCTAGTGGGGTCTGAAAGCAACAAGCCTCAGAGGACAAACCTCGCGGAGACCCACTGTGCCCACGGAAGTGAATCAGACAAATGAAGGGAATTTTGGGACTCGGACTGATATCGAAGCTACTCTTGGACTCATGGTACCGTGTGGGGACCAAGGGTGGCAGAGAGCCAGGGTCCCCCTCTAAGGACAGGAAGTCTGCCCCCAGGAAAGTCATCCGTCGGTGGGGTGCAGAGACAGAGGCGAGGTGGCGAGAAGAGAACTCGAGAGAAAGAAGAGTCTCAGGGAAGCTTCCCCACGACTCAGCCTTGTCCTCACAGACACTCAAGTCTCCACTGCTTGGGGCCACAGAAACCAGGCATGGGCCACACCCAGCAGACTGTGCAGTGCGTCCCCAGTGCCTCCCCGAGCCCCACACTCCAACCTCCCCAGTTCCCTCAGTCCTCAAAGGGGTCCTTGCCACGGGCTGACCTTAGGTTCTAGCGGGTCTGGGCTTCAGATCAAGCTCCGCCTCTCTCCTGGCCCCTGGATGTACCTGGATGGCGCCACTTCTCCAAGTGCCCGCCTGTGCCTCCCTCCTCCCGCCCCATCTCACCTGTGGCTGGGAACATAATGGCCTGAGAGACATCCTTCTCCTCGGGCTCAGAGAACCTGCGCCCTATGGTGTGTCTTCGAGGAGGCGTCGGATTCCAGGATCCCCACCTTCCGGGGGCACTGGTGGGGGCCCAAGGCATCCAGGAACAGGGTCTTAACCTTGGCCAGGACGAGTTCCCGGTCCAGCTCTGGTTCGTGGCAGCCGTGGTCCCCTGGAGGGCCAGCAGCAGGAGCAGCAACAGCGGCAGTGACAGCTGGGACCGCATAGCTCACCTGGGCCAGCTACAGTGAACCCACACGCTGCTCGGTGGCCCCTCTTTCAGGGTTTGCTGGGGGACCTTCCCACTGCCCCCCTCCCCATCCCACCCGCAGCCCTCTTTTACCCTTCTCCCCCGGCCTTCCCGGGCCTTCCCGCCCCCCACGGGCCCAGTTGCCCCTGCCCGTGGCATTGAGACCTCCTATCTCTGACGCACATGTCTGTGGCCCTGAGTCTTATCTCCCAGTCCCGGCAGGAATGTGGGGAGGGGTTGGGGAGGGCTCACCCCAAGTGACCTGCCCCCACAATGCTACTACCCCTTCCCCTGAGACCAACTGTCAGGGACATGCTTCCCCCACCAACACCCACCCACCCACACACACACAAGGAATCATATTCCTGTCCCCAGCAGAGCCAACTGGGGATGGGTGGGGTGGGGGGGCAGGTGGGGATCTGGAGAGGGGGTGTCTGTGTGTTCCTAAAAGTGTTACTTCTCAGGGACTCACAACTCTTCTTGGGCCTTCTGCCACTTTCCAGGAGGCAGCTGTGAGGCCGGTTGAGGGGAGGGGAGCTGGGGTTGGGGACTAGAACTGGGGTTACAGGGAGGGGAAGGGGGTCCCGGCTTGCTCTATACTTAGCCTGGAGGAGCCCGTCTGGGCTCTCTTCCTCCAGCTGTGTCATCAGAGAATATTTTTGGGATTGGCAGTAGCAGGCGCCCCTGCCACTCAGCCTCAGCCAGGCGGGCGGTTGGGGACCTGGCGGCAAGAGATGGGAGGGAGGAGGGGAGAGAGGCCCCGGCCGGCCGTGTGGGAGGGGCTGGGACCAGGCTCTCCCGAGCAGGAAGCCGGGCTGCCGGGCCCCCTCGCTGCAAAGGCAGACAGGAAGGACTGCCCCCTGAGCTCCGGGCTCCGGGCCCGGGAATTGCCGCCGCCCAGAGCTGCAGCTCCGGGCCCAGGGTAGGGAGGCGAGTCAGGGAGCGCGCGGCCAGGGGCGAGCTCCGAGGGTCCCGGTGCCCAAGCGCGCCCTCCCCTGCACTCCTCCCAGGGCTCTTCTCACTCGCGGGCTTTGCAGGCCGCTCGCCCACCTTTATCCCCCCACTACTCACTCCCACCTCTCCACCCACCCAGCCTGCCGCCGAGATGAAGGCGGGCTCGGGGGATCAGGGGAGCCCCGTGCTTCCTACGCTTCCCGCGGCCCGTGCGGGTGGTGAGCGGCGCCGAGGCCGAGCTCAAGTGCGTGGTCCTGGGGAGCCGCCGCCCACGGTGTTGTGGGAAAAAGGGGGTCAGCCTCTGGCCGCCTCGGAGCGCCTGAGCTTCCCCACGGACGGCGCGGAGCACGGGCTGCTGCTGAGCTGCGCGTTGCCCACCGACGCTGGGGTCTATGTGTGCCGCGCGCGCAATGCGTCCGGAGAGGCCTACGCGGCGGCCGCCGTCACCGTGCTGGAGCCGCCCGAGCCGGAGCCAGAGCCTCTGGCCGCCGATGGCCCGCTGCCGCCGCCCGGCACAGGCGAGGGCGCCCCGGTGTTCCTGACGGGGCCCCAGTCCCAGTGGGTGCTGCGGGGGCGGAGGTGGTGCTGGCGTGCCAGGTGGGGGGCGTGCCAGCGCCCACGCTGTACTGGGAGAAGGACGGGATGGCCCTGGACGAAGTGTGGGACAGCGGCCACTTCGTACTGGAGCCGGGCCCCGCAGAGGATGGCCAGGCCGCGAGCCTGGCACTGCGCATCCTGGCGGTGCGGCTGCCCGACTCGGGCGTCTACGTGTGCCACGCCCGCAACGCTCACGGCCACGCGCAAGCGGGGGCGTTGCTCCAGGTGCAGCTGCCCCCGAGAGTCCCCCGGAAGACCCGGACGAGGCCCCCAAGCCCGCGGTGGAGCCAAGCAAGTGCGCGCCCAAGACCTTCTGGGTGAACGAGGGCAAGCACGCCAAGTTCCGCTGCTACGTGATGGGCAAGCCCGAGCCCGAGATCGAGTGGCACTGGGAGGGCCGCCCCTGCTCCCCCGATCGCCGCCGCCTCATGTACCGCGACCGCGACGGCGGCTTCGTGCTCAAGGTGCTGTACTGCCAGGCCAAGGACCGCGGGCTGTACGTCTGCGCCGCGCGCAACTCCGCTGGCCAGACGCTCAGCGCCGTGCAGCTGCACGTGAAAGGTACCACGACGCCCCCGGGCGGCCAGAAGGGAGGCCCTCCTGGGGTCCTTCGACTCGGGGTCCCCGTCGAAGGATGGTGTGGGGATGGGGAGCAGACGACTAAAATACTCTTTGCTGGGCTGGGAATATGGCTCAACGGTTCAACACACAACAGACCTGTGTGTGAGGACCCGGTTTGATCCCCGGCACCAAACAACAACAAACAAAAATTACAAACCCATTTGCTGCTAACCTCTAGCCTCCCAGGCACTGGGGTTCGTAGGGTCCCCTAGAACTTCTTAAACTTCCCCAAGTGATTCGGAAGGGCAGGGTGGAAATTCACCCTTTGACAAACGACTTAGAGAAACTCTTGATGATAAGAGCTCGTCAACAGCTCTGTTGTTTTACTCTCCTTCAATGGAAACCCAACTGGGGGTACCATCACCCACCCCCAGAGGCCAAAGCAGTCTTCGATGGGCGTCTAAGTCCAGATTTCTAACATGCACTTATTAACTTTAGCTAATCAGGGAAACGGGATTTTACTAAATACACGTTTTTAGCTTTTGAGGGTTTTTTTTGGTATGCTTTTTGTTTTGCCACACCTGACTTGCTCAGGTCTCACTCCTGATTCTATGCTCAGGGATCAGTCCTGGTGGCCTCTGTGATAACAGGGATGGAACCAGGTACAGCCAAGGGTAAGGCCTTACCTCTGTACTATCGCTCTGGCCCCTGAATACACATGTTGTAAGTGAAAACAGGGTTCACCCCAGGTCTGCTCTGTGAGTCCCAGGAGGGAGATCTGGCTACAGAAGCCCTTTGAGACATTCTGTGATTTACAGGAAAGGTAAACATGTAGGAGAAAATAAACCAAGTAACCAGCAAGTTTCAGCTCCTCCCCTTAAACTCCTCAGCTGCTCTCTAGGTCTATAACAAGAGGAAAGACAAAAGAGAAGAAATTTCCTTTATCTTGGTTTTAAGGAGCCACACACAGCGTGCTCAGGGCTTACTTCTGGCTCCGCACTCAGGGATCTTCCTGGTGGTGCTCACTGGACTATATGTGGTTCCAGCAGCAAAAGCCAGATCAGATGTGTACAAGGCATGCACCCTTGACTACCCTTTCTCGCCCTAGGAAAGGGATTTTTTTTAATTAAACATTTTATTATACCACCGTGAGATATACAATTACAATGTTGTTCATGTTTGGAGGTTTCAGTCACATAGTGTTCCAGCACCCATCCCTCCACCAGTGCCCATTTCCCACCACCAATGTCCCCAATTCCCTCCCCCTCTCATAGCCTGCCTAAATAGCAGGTTCTTTATCTCTTTTCTCTCTCCCTCTCTCTCCCTTCCTTCTCCTACACATTGTGGGTTGCACTACATACACTTGGAAGCCATCATGTGCATTTTTTTTGCCTGTATTTAATGCTCAGTTCTATGTTGGTATCAGCCCAGGAAAGGGAATTTTGATCTCAACTAGTCTCAAGCGGTCTCCACCACCAATATCCAAGTTGCTTCTATTGCTCATAAACAGAAGATCCTGGAGAAATAGACCCCAAACTCGCATTTGAGGTTAAATCAGACCCTGTCAGCAGTTCAGTACAGCTCCCTGAACTCCCTTCAGTGTTTATTACCCAATTCTTCCCCCCCCACCAGAACAAAGAATGTTGGCAAACCTCCTGAGCGCCACCTGGCATGTAGTCAAGTCTTGGCACCTGAGCTGCCTGCTTGACGGCCTGGCTGGTCCAAGACACCGGAAAAGAAGAGCCCTCAAGGGGTAGACTAGGGTGCTTTCTAAAGCCTCAGGGTAACCCCTGGCTCCCGCAGGTGGGGATTCCCTGCTCACTTCCATCTTCATGCCTCCTGGTTGTAAGATGAAGTTTGAAAATAGACTAAGTGCTTTGAAAATATTGTACAAGAGTTTTCAGCTAATGGGCCAGAGAGATAGTACAGAGGGTAGGGAGCCCCTAAGTGTTTCCTGAGTGCAGAGCCAGGATTGAGCCCTGAGCACCACTGCAAATGGCTTAAAAACAACCAAAGAACAACTTTTCTAATTCAATCATTACCTTGAAGGTCTCAATTTAAACAGGAGTGATGTGGGCTGTGAGCTTAGCAGGACAGCACTTGCCTTGCATGTGTGAGATCCTGGGTTTGATCCTTCAGATTTCAGAAACAATGCTTTTTTTTTTTTTTTTTTTTTTTTGCTTTTGGGTCACACCCGGCAACGCTCAGGGGTTACTCCTGGCTCTGCACTCAGGAATTACTCCTGGCGATGCTCAGGGGACCATATGGGATGCCGGGATTGAACCCAGGCTGGCATGGGCCGGCCGCGTGCAAGGCAAACACCCTACCCACTGGTCTATCGCCCGGCCCCTGCTTTTTTTTTTTAAATGAAAGGTAAATAAGTAAATGAACACAGGCCAAAGGCAAGAGCATAAAAGGCAAGTGCACAAGCTTCATGTTCAAAAGGTATAGGTTGATCCCTGGTCCCCAGAGCACTATTGGGAGCAAACCCTGAGCACTGAATTGGGAGTGTCCCATAAACGCTACTGGTTGTGGCCCCCAAACCATGAACCATAACTGGCACACCCCAAGGGAGCTTCCCTCCCTTTTCATGCTTTACAAGTAGAAACTGAAAACTCAGGAGCCTTAAAGTGACTCAAGGTGATGTGGCTGGTCACTGTCAGGGTCAGATTCAATAATGGCCGCTTGGCTTCCTCCAGCGGCTTTTTCTTTTCTTTTTGGTTTCATTTGGCCACACCTGGTGGCACCCAGGCATTCCTCCTGGCTCTGTGCTTAAGAGATCACTCCCAGCCGCACTTGGCAGACCGTATGGGATACCGGATCAAACTGGGGTGGGCAGCATGCAAGGCAACGGCCCTGCTGGCTGTTAGATGACTCCAGTCTTAGGGTGGGTTTTCCTATAATTCCACTTTGGTGACCCCCACAGAAGAGCAGAGGGCAGGAACTCCTGAGGGGCTGGGCCAGGCAGGGTGCCAGCAGAAGGCGTCCTGGCCTTGCCCTCACTGGCACCTCCACTGGTCTCCCCCCTCTCCCCAGAGCCACGTCTCCGCTTCTCCAGGCCGCTGCAGGACGTGGAGGGCCGTGAGCATGGGATCGTGGTGCTGGAGTGCAAAGTCCCCAACTCCCGCATCCCTACGGCCTGGTTCCGCGAGGACCAGCGGCTGCTGCCCTGCCGGAAGTACGAGCAGATCGAGGAGGGCCCAGTCCGCGGCTCATCATACACAGGCTGAAGGCGGACGATGACGGCGTCTACCTGTGCGAGATGCGGGGCCGTGTGCACAGTGGCCAACGTGACCGTCAAAGGTGGGCGCGTGGTCAGGGATGGGGCAGTGTGGGGGTGGGGTGGGATGACCCAGCACCTGGTCTGACCGCTCGCCCTCCGCCTCACAGGGCCCATCCTGAAGCGGCTGCCCCGGAAACTTCGACGTGCTGGAGGGAGAGAATGCGGTGCTGCTGGTGGAGACGCGGGAGGCGGGTGTTGAGGGCCGCTGGAGCCGCGACGGCGACGACCTCCCGCCGCCTGCCAGAGCAGCTCCGCCACATGCATGCCTTGGTCCTTCCGGGGGTCACCAGCGAGGATGCTGGCGAGGTCACTTTCAGCCTGGGCAACTCTCGCGCACCTCCACCCTGCTCCGAAGTTAAATGTGAGGACCGCCCGAGCCCCCAGCGGCCCCTTAAAGGCAGGGGGAGGGCTGGGACAGGAGAGTGACAAGATACCAGAGCTATTGGGGGGGGTGCCATATCTGGAGTTACTCCTGGCTCTGCACTCAGGAATCACTCCTGGCGGGGCTTAGGGGACCATATGGGATGCCTGAGATCGAACCTGGTCAGTCGCATGCAAGGCAAATGCCCTCCCGCAGTACTATCGCTCCGGCCCAAGGCACAGTGGGGCTTAAGGCCTGGCTTGGGGCGCGGGAGTGGGGAGAGCTGTTGAGCTTGCGCAGGCGCCATGCAAGCCTTGCGCAAGCGCGTTGCAAACCCTGCATTTGACAGGCGTCAAACACAACCCCCGGGGCCCCCTGTGTTGGCGGAGATGTTTAAGGAGCCACAAGAACACGGTTCTGCTTACCTGGAAGGCTCCCGAGCCGGTTCCGAGACCCCCTTCATCTACCGGCTGGAGCGACAGGAGGTGGGCTCGGAAGACTGGATTCAGTGCTTTAGCATGGAGAAGGCAGGCGCCGTGGAGGTGCCCGGAGACTGCGTGCCCGCCGAGGGCGACTACCGCTTCCGCATATGCACCGTCAGCGAGCACGGCCGCAGCCCCCACGTGCTGTTCCACGGCTCGGCTCACCTGGGTGAGTGGCCGCGGCCCCCGCTCCTTTCGCCTGCAGCCCTCCCTGCCCAGCCCCGGGGATTGATACCCACTCTCCTCCCCCACTCCGCAGTGCCCACCGCGCGCCTGGTGGCCGGGCTGGAGGACGTGCAGGTGTACGACGGGGAGGATGCTGTGTTCGCGCTGGATCTCTCCACCATCATTCAGGGCACCTGGTTCCTCAACGGCCAGGAGCTCAGGAGCAGCGAGCCCGAGGGTCAAGTGCAGCCCGGCGCCCTGCGCTACCGCATGGAGCACAACGGCCTCCAGCACCGGCTCATTCTGCAGGCGGTCGGCCACCAGCACAGTGGCACCCTGGTGGGCTTCAGCTGCCGGGAGTGCAGGACTCTGCTGCCCTCACCATCCAAGGTTGGTGCGGCTGAGGACCGCAGTGGGAGGCGACAGTCTGTGGGTTTCTGTTGGGGTTGCTGCAACTACTGTTGCAGCAGTTTCTGTTGGGGTATGTGACAGCTGGGTAGGGGTCAGGGTATGGGGAGCCACAGGCCCATTCTCCACACAAGCCCCAAGCAGAAGTCTCCTGGTTCTCTTCCACGGCCTCACTGCCAGAGTTTCTGGGAGTACTTTCTGGGTTTGTTTGGTTTAGTTTCTTGGGCCCCCTACTCAGCACTGCTCAGGGCTTACTCCTGGTATGATACTCAGGAATCACTCCTGGATGTGTTCAGGGAACCATACTGGATGCCAGGCATCAAGCCTGGGCTACCCACGTGCAAGGCAAGCCCCCTACCCGCTGTACTATCTCGCCATCCCCTCTGGGATGCTTTCTGAATTCTGTCACCTCAAGTCAGCTGAGAAACACAGGCCCTCGCGGCCGGAGCGACTAGCCCAGCGGGTAGGGCGTTTGCCTTGCGCGGCCGGCCATGCCGGCCTGGGTTCGATCCCGGCATCCCATATGGTCCCCTGAGCACCGCCAGGAGTGATTCCTGAGTGCAGAGCCAGGAGTAACCCCAGAGCGTCGCCGGGTGTGACCCAAAAAGCAAAAAAAAGAAACACAGGCCCTCGCATCTCTTGCCCCTGTCTTGCCGCTTGCTGTCCCTGAAAGTTGCTAACACTCTCAGAGCAAATTCCGGTGAGCAGGGCAGCGCCTGTGATCATCCCCTATGTTCATGAGTCCAGTCCTCAGCAGCCTAGCCAGAGAGATGGTCCAGTAGGTAGGGTGCTTCCTTTGCACACAGCCAAACTGGGCTCAGCCCTGGCCCCCATAAGGTCCCCTGAGTCCAGTCAGGAGTGAAGCCTGAGTGTATCCAAGTGTGACCCCAAACAGTCAGTTCTCAATAGCCTGACAAGAGAAGTTGCCCCATTTTACAGACGAAACCCAGAAAGGTTAAACAGCTCACCCGAGTCAGAGCTAAGAGTGGTGGTGCTGGATCATGAGCCCAGACCAGGGCGCCACTCACTCACGCCCCCTGTGGGAACAGTCTAGGAGGCAAAACCCCAGAGGAGGACCTGCTGGGCTATGAAAGCTCGGGAACATGCTGGCTTCAGCCATCGCACTCTGGATGGAGCCTATAAGGAAGGTGCCGCAAGGAATTCCCACTCAAGCTGGAACCTTGAGGGGGCTGGCTTCCAGCACCTCAAGAAGAAGGCATAGGGGCGAGAGAGACTCCTCGAAAGGAGCGTGTGCTGGCTTTGCATGCAGGACACTCAAATTCTACCCTTGATCCCACATGGTGCCCTGAGCAGCATGCCGGACGTTACCCCCAAGCACCTCTGGGGTAGCTCAGAAACCAAAACGAATAGAACATTTCCAGAAAGATACTACAGCCGGGAGGGCACTTGCCTTGTTTATGGCTGACCGGATGCAATCCGCGGCACCACAAGAGTCCCCAGAACCCCTCAGGAGTGATTCCTGGCTGCAGAGCCAGGATAAGTCTGCACACCACCAGCTGTGGCCCACCCCAGTCCCCTCACCAAAGAACAAGAGAAGGGCCGAGTAAGGGAGCAACCAGGGACGGAGAGATAGCGGGCGGGTAAGCCATTTGTCTTGCATGCATCCAACCCAGGTTCCATCCCCAGTGTTCCATAAGGTCCCCAAGCACCACCAGGAGTAATTTCTGATTGCAGAGCCAGGAGCAGCCCCTGAGGGTCGCCAGGTGTGGCCCTCCCCCCCAAAGAAAAGGTTTCCCTTTATCCTTTGTTGCAACTGAAGTACTCTCAAATCTGCTGTGAGCCAGAAATCACAGCCCCCACTGTAGTGTCGAAGACCCCGAACAGCAGAACCGGAGAGACCTTGCTCAGTCCACATGGGCAGCAAACGGAATCAAACTCACCGCCTGGTGCTTGCCATGGAGCCCTCAGGGCCCCCAGCTCCTAGAAAGGCTTAGCACACCCAAACCACCGTTCTTGGGAGCTGGTGTGTCAGCCCGAAGCTATTTATAAAACGTTCAACAAATGTGAAGACAGCAGTTGTCTGGCCCCATGTGCCAACCCACTAAGGCTACAGCCCCGCCCCCACCTTAGAAGGGGTGGCCTGGCGCTCCTGCCTCGCTGAGTAGGGCGCCCCTAGAGGCAGCATGTGTGACTGCGATTCTCCTCACAGAGAGCCCCGTGCACGTCCTCAGCCCCCAGGACAAGGTGTCCTTGACCATCGCCACGTCCGAGCGGGTGGTGCTGACCTGCGAGCTCTCCCGGGAGGATTACCCGGCGCAGTGGTACAAGGACGGGCAGAAAGTGGAAGAGAGCGAGGCGCTGCAGGTGAGGGTGGACGGGCGCAAGCATCGCCTGGTCCTCCCGAGGCCAGCGTGCGGGACAGCGGCGAGTTCGAGTGCAGAACCGAGGGGGTCTCGGCCTTCTTCAGTGTCACCGTCCGAGGTGAGGAGCCGCGCACCCGGGCTGACTGGGGTGGGGAGTGCAAGTGGCGCGTGTGTGCTGGCGCTGGCGGTGGTATCCCTCCCAGGAGGAGACCGTGTCTCAGTCGCTCTGCGTGTGCTCTTTAACCCTGCCCCCCCATGCACCCCACCGTCCAGCCACCTTCCTCTGGGGATGGGGCCAGGGAGGGATCCACATTCTATTTAGTGGAGGAGAGAAGGGATCTGGCGTTTCTGGGTGTTTCTCTGACCACATGCTGTTAGACACTTCCACCTTTTCACTCTCTCAAGTAACCGAAAGGGGTCCCAGCAGAGAAAAGGGTTCTATGGCTCACTGTCCAGCCTTGAGCCAGGAACTCACCATAGCCCTTCCTGCCGCCTCCAACCCCTTCAGTTACAAATGCAGGAGGAGGGGGCGGGAGCGATAGCCCAGAGGATAGCGCGTTTGCCTTGCACGGCCAGCCCATGCCAGCCTGGGTTCGATCCCTGGCATCCCATATGGTCCCCTGAGCACCGCCAGGAGTAATTCCTGAGTGCAGAGCCAGGAGTAACCCCTGAGCACTGCTGGGTATGACTAAAAAAAAAAAAGCAAAAAAAAATGCAGGAGGAGCCAGAGAGATAGTCCAGGGGTACAGGACTTGCCTTGCGCTCAACAACCCAAATTCAATGCCTGGCACCACTATGTCCCCAAGAACTGCCAGCAGGCAGCCCTGAGCACCACCAAGTGTGACCCCCACCAAAAAAAAAAAAGAGTTACAGGCCCCCATGTTCCGAATACTTGGGGTGGATCCTCCCGTCCTCAGGGGCGGAGCTGGAGAGCACCCAGCTTGGGCAGCTTCTCCCTCTGGCAGTGCCAGGAGCTCCCTGGCTCCTACGGCTGAGCCCGGGTAAGGGAATACACCATGTGAGCGTGCGGCTGTTCCACCGAAGTCAGTCACATTCCCTGACGCTCAGTGCCTGTGTTCCTTGTTTGTTTTATTTTGCTTTTGGGGCCACACCTGGCGATACTCAGGGGTTACTCCTGGCTCTACACTCAGGAATTACTTCTGGGGACCATATGGGATGCTGGGGATCAAAACTGGGTCTGCCTCATGCAAGCAAACACCCTATCCACTGTACTATAGCTCCAACCTCATTATAGTTTTTGTTTATCTTTTTTGAATTTTGTGTTTGTTTTTGAGCTTCATACACCCAGTGGAGCTCCGGGCACTGTGCAGTCTGCCAAGCATCTGCTCAGCCCCTGGGCGTTCCTGTGAAAGCCGAAGCAGAGGGGCGGGAGCAGGGTGTCTGTGCAGGTGATGCCCTCCAGCCAGGTGCAGGCTTTTCCTCCCGTACCTCCTGCCCTCCACGTCCTGGTCCTGATCCTGCGCCTCTGAGCCGGGTGGGGTCATCTCACCCCACCTCGTGGCCTCTGCATGTCTCGCATGGGCAGCACAGCCTGACATGCCCCTCCCGGCCGTCCCAGGAGTTGGGGGCCGTGGCAGGGCCAGACAGCCAGCATAGCCTCCCGTGTGTGTCCCCCGCCCAGACCCCCATTGCACATCGTGGACCCCCAGGAGCACGTGTTTGTGCACGCCATCACATCCGAGTGCGTCGTGCTCACGTGCAAGGTGGACCGCGAGGACGCGGCAGTGCGCTGGTACAAGGACGGGCAGGAAGTGGCGGAGAGCGAGTTCGTGGTGCTGGAGCACGAGGGCCCCCCCACCACCGCCTGGTGCTCCCCGCCGCCCAGCCCCCGACGGCGGCGAAGTTCCAGTGCGAGGCTGGGGGACGAGCGCCTACTTCACTGTTACCATCACAGGTAGGCGCCCCATCTCATACCCGCGCCCCTCCTCCAGATCCTGCTTCCCTCCCACACAGCAGATCAGACCCCACCCCCAGCTTCCGTGTCCCATCGCTGCATTCTGGGAGGCCTGTCTCAGGGGACGGCTACTTCAGGGACCCCCCAACTCTGGTTTCTATAAGCCCTTCCCCGGAGCCTTAGAGATGGCTGTAGGGTGCTGGGTGCCCTCCCTCCATGCCACGGTCTTGCGCCTCCCCCCACTCCTGCAGCAAGATGTTTCATCTCCCCACTGGGGGCTGGCACCGCCCTGAATGGGCTCCAGGGTCTGTGGATGCATCCTCACTGGAAGGGGCTATTTGAGCTACCAAGAGGGCAGCAGGGCACTGGGCACTGCCCGCCCCTCTGCCCAGACCCGCCGTTGTGGCCCCACCCCCCACCCCGCAGATGTGTCCTCGTGGATCGTGTACCCCAGCGGCAAGGTGTACGTGGCGGCCGTGCGCCTGGAGCGCGTCGTGCTGACATGCGAGCTGTGCCGGCCCTGGGCCGAGGTGCGCTGGACCAAGGACGGAGAGGGAGGTGGTGGAGAGCGCGGCGCTGCTGCTGCAGAAGGAAGACACAGTGCGCCGCCTGGTGCTGCCCTCCGTGCAGCTCGAGGACTCGGCGAGTACCTGTGTGAGATCGACGACGAGGCCGCGTCCTTCACCGTTACCGTCACAGGTGCGGCCCACCTGGCCCTGGGCCCTGAAGGCGGGTGGGGAGAGGCCCACTGGGTACCTCCGAGCTAGCGCGGGCCGGGCGCTGTGGTGCGTGCATGGGGCAGGGGTCGGGGAGGGGTTTGGCCTGGAAGAATCCGGACCCACAGCTCCTTAGGCCAGGAGGGGCTGCTTGCTCCTGATCCGTCTCTGGATGCATGAGTCTGTGGACCCGGTGCCTGATCCCAGAGATCTGCGGCGGCGCCCCACGGAGAATCGGTGTGAAGCTGGGGTCGCAAACGGGCTGTCCCTAGGGTGCCACGCAGCCCCCCCCAGATGTGTTCTGTTTGGCCCCGCAGAGTCTTACCAAAGTCAGGAAAGTGCCAATAGCAATCCGGAGTTATGCGTCCTCTTGAAAAAGCCGAAGACGGCGCCTCTGGTCGCGCTTTCCCCTGGCGACGGACCGCCGGCGCTGAGTAGCAGCTGCCCCCATTCGGGGGCCCCCCACATTCCTCTTGTCCCTCCCTGCTTTCCCTTTACGCCCCTCCCAGCCCACTCCATCCACTGACCCTGCCACTCCCCCCCACCCGCCGCTGTGCACGCCTCTGTGTGCGACCCCCATGTAAAATCAATAAACGCACATCTCCACGCGGCGACACCTGGTGACCAGAGCTGGGAGGTGCAGGGCAGGAGAGCGAGGAGGACCCGGAGAAAGCTGCTTGCGCCCAACCCCAGCATCCTAGAGGACATCCTAGACGGAGGCTCCCTGAGTCCCTCAGCACGTGGACAGCCGGGTGGGGAGCAGGGGGCTGGTTGTGGGGTTGAGAGTGCAGGCGCTCCAGGATCACAACAGCATGCAGGTATGCCCCAGGATTGGGGGTGGGAGGGTGCTCGATGGACAGGCAGGAAGTGGGTTTGAATGAGCTCCCTGAGGAGGGAAGTTGGGGCGAAGTCCATTGGGCAGCGTGTTCAAGACTGGGGAAAACGTGGACTATGAATGTGGGTGACAGCAAACCCCAGGGGGAAGCGTGTGGCTCTGGAGCGGCAGGGAGGCGTCTCAGGGCCCAAGCAGAGAGGAGTCCCGTAAGTGCACTGGGCCACCTTCCTGCCACTGGCATGCTGAGCTGCTTAGACACCCCAGCACGCATTCCCTGTACTCAAGATGGTTTAGCAGGCACACACCAACCCACAGAGCTACAGGCATTTGTACACATCCGGTCCTGTCCTAAGGCCTCCGCCTCTCCCTCCCAGCCCTGACCAGCCCACTGGCCCACCCCACATGCCCCAGGCCTCCAGGGCACCCTCGCTGCTGCAGCTGTGAGCCAGAGAGAGGCAAGTCAGATGCCAAGCTCTGCGGTCAACCCTGCCCCATTGCTGCCCCCCATCCTCAACCCTCACATACTCCCAGCACCTCTCCCCACCCTTAGAGAGCCACAGTGAAATGTGCTCATCTTGCCAGACCCCGAGAGCCAGCCTGAAGCTTTCTAGACCCTGGAAACCAGCCCAGAGAGGGGGTGGATTGGCGAGAAAGAAGCATGTGCCGAGACCCAAAAGGGCCAAAATCCAGACTCGGAAACCTGCAGTTTCCTCAACCTCCACATGGGGGCCTGGTGGTGAAGGTGCATGAGGGTGTTCAGTCAAGCGCCGGAGGGAGTGTGGGTGGGCCGGCTGTGGTCAGCTCCTTCCTGTAGAAACCAGACTCCTTCCTGTAGAGAGCAGCCCGTTGGGAGCCGCTGCAGGTGAAAGGGCAGGATCAGCACGGAGCTCCGCTGCGGGGCTCTCAGGCAGGTGCTCTCTTGCTCTCTGCTGGCAGGCAGCGGTGCAGAGCTCACCAGGCCATTCCTCCTGACCTGGGGCAGCCTGCCCGGACAGGGACTCTTTTCCCTCCAGCTCAGAGCAGGAGTGACGGCGGTGATCTTCTGTCACTCTGTGCCTCAGTTTCCTCTGGCGAATGGGGCAGAGTGATGCCAAATCTCCCCAGATTGCTGCAAGGCTTCAGTTGAAAAGAAAGTGCTGAACCTTAGGAAGGGGGTGTGGAGTATTTGCTACCCCAATTCCAAGATCTTTCATCCACCATTCCAGAACTCCCCAATATGTCAAAGGCTTTCTGTGACGTTTCTGTACAACTGGGGCTAGTTGCCGTGATGGTATGCTCTATCTCTTTCTCTCTCGCTCGCTCTTGCTCTTCTCTCTCCTCCCCTTCCCCAAACTCTCCCTCCCTCCTTCATCTCCCCTCTCTCCCTCTTTGGTGAAGCAAGATCGTTTTTATTGAAACTTACTTAGAAAGATGTGAGGGAGGGGGCTGGAAGGATGTGAGGGGGGGGGCTGGAAGTACAACTGGTAGGATGCTTGCTGTGCATGCAAGCAGCCCGGTTCCATCCCCAGCATCCAATATAGTCCCCCAAGCTCCTCCAGGAGTGTTTACTGAGTGCAGAGCCAGGAATAGCCTTGAGCATTGCTGGGTGTGTCTCCACAAAGCAAAAAGAAAGATGTGAGGAGAGATAAATAGAGGAAATATGTGTTCAAGAGAGAACACAGAGTTGGAACAGTAATACAGTGAATAGATGTTTGCCTTGCACATGGCCCACCCAGGTTGGATCCCGGCATCCCCATATGATCCCCTGAACCCTGCCAGGAGTGATTCCTGTGTGCTGAGACAGGAATAACCCCTGAGCATCGCTAAAAACAAGAATAGGGAGCCGGAGCGATAGCCCAGCGGGTAGGGCGTTTGCCTTGCACGCAGCCGGCCCTGTGCCGGCCGGGTTCGATCCCCAGCATCCCATATGGTCCCCGAGCACTGCCAGGAGTAATTCCTGAGTGCAAAGCCAGGAGTAACCCCTGAGCGTCGCCAGGTGTGACCCAAAAAGCAAAAAAAAAAAAAAAAAACAAGAACAGGGAAAGAGAATACTGCCTTCTTCAGAGTAGAAAAAGAGGCATAGGGCCGGGAGCGATAGCCCAGCGGGTAGGGCGTTTGCCTTGCACGCTGCCGGCCCATGCCGGCCTGGGCTTGATCCCTGGCATCCCATATGGTCCCCGAGCACCGCCAGGAGTAATTCCTGAGTGAAGAGCCAGGAGAAACCCCTGAGCATTGCCGGGTGTGACCCAAAAAGCAAAAAAAGGAAAGAAAGAAAGAAAGGAAGGAAGGAAGGAAGGAAGGAAGGAAGGAAGGAAGGAAGGAAGGAAGGAAGGAAGGAAGGAAGGAAGGAAGGAAGGAAGGAAGGAAGGAAGGAAGAGAGGCAAGCAAGGGAGAACATGGGCTTTAGAGCAAGTCTATGCCTTCTCTAATGATGCTGCTCAGGGAGAGAGTACAGTGGGGAGGACACTTGGCTTGTAAGTGGTTGTCGTGGGTTTGATCGCCAGCACCTCAGACGGTCCCTTGAGCCTCTTCAGGAGTGATTCTAGAATGGTTGCAGAACCAATAGTAAGCCTTGAGCTCTACTGGGTGTGGCCCAATCCACCTCCCCAAAGAAAATCTGCTTAGGGAGAATATAAGGTAGGCTGCAAGGGTGTGATGTGAATAATTAAATGGTGTTGCTCTCTGGACAAAGAGGATAGGTGATGTAAGATTGGAATCTGGGGCTGGAGCGATAGCCCAGCGGGTAGGGCATTCGCCTTGCACACGGCCGGCCCATGCCAGCCCAGGTTCGATCCCCAGTATCCCATATGGTCCCCGAGCACCACCAGGAGTGGTTCCTGAGAGCAGAGCCAGGAGTAACCCCTGAGCATCGCCAGGTGTGACCCAGAAAGCAAAATAAAAAAAAAAAAAAAAAGATTGGAATCTGGAGCATTCTGTATTCAGTGAGCCTCTGGCCCCAGTGAACCCAGACACTCATTGTGTACCCTCCTGTGTGTTTGTTGCTTGTGATCCTTACTGGGTCTTTGTACCCCAATGGCCCCAGGGACCCCAGAGACCAGCTAGTGACTCCATTAACCTTGCGATTGTTTACGACGGGAGATGGGGTCTAGGTGGTACCGAGTGGCCGCAGCGAGGCAGTCGGGGAGTGTGGTGACGAGCTGGGTGGTTCCACTCCACAGAGCCCCCGTCCGCATCGCTCTATCCGCGGGACGAGGTGAGCCTGGTCGCCGTGAGCCTGGAGTGTGTGTCGCTGCTGTGTGAGCTGTCACGGGAGGATGCGCCTGTGCGCTGGTACAAGGACGGGCTGGAGGTGGAGGAGAGCGAGGCGCTAGTGCTGGAGACAGACGGGCCCCCGCCGCCGCCTGGTGCTGCCCGCCGCCCAGCCCGAGGACAGCGGCGAGTTCGTGTGCGACGCTGGAGATGACTCGGCCTTCTTCATCGTCACTGTCGCAGGTGCACACTCTGGGGCACACCCTGGGGCTGAGCAGCTGCGGACACCCACAGCCCCGTGTACCCCACGCACCTTCCCCTGCTCCAGCCTCCTGGTTCTCAGCTGTTTGAGAGCTCCCAGCTAGCAGAGACTTTCTTTCGTCTGACCATCCTTCATTCGAGTACACATCGAGCAACTGTTGGGAGCACAGTGCTGTTCGGGAGGCTGAGGCAGCCAGTCAGGAGCCAGCTGGAATTCAACAGGAAAAAATGGCCCATCTGCGTGTAACTCACACCCCAGACAGCTGTGGAGGGCAAAGCAAACCAGATGGGGCTACCGGGGCCCTCAGAGCAAAGCAGGGAAAGGCGAAGGTGATGGGGACCTTGGAGGGTGTTAGATCTTCCTGTGACTCTCAGGCAAATCAGAACCTTTTTCTTTCTTTCTTTCTTTCTTTCTTTCTTTCTTTCTTTCTTTCTTTCTTTCTTTCTTTCTTTCTTTCTTTTTCTTTCTTTCTTTCTTTCTTTCTTTCTTCCTTCCTTCCTTCCTTCCTTCCTTCCTTCCTTCCTTTCTTTCTTTCTTTCTATGCTCAGGGTTTACACTTGGCTCTGCTCTCAGAATCACTCTTATTGTGCTCAGGGACCATAGGGAATGATCAAACTCGGTCAGCTGTGTGCAAGGTAAATGGTTTACCTGCTGTACTATCCCTCTAGCCCCAAGTCACAGCCTTCTAAAGAGGGGCCAGGGGGTCCAGAGATGGTTTTGGGTTTTTATTTCTTTATTTTTGGTTTGTGGGCCACACCTGGCTATACTCAGGACTGACTTGTGCCTCTGACTCAGGGATCACTACTGGCAGGGTCGGGAACCCTATGCGATGCTGGGGATCAAACCTGGTGTGGCTGTTTGCAAGGCAAACAGTGCTTAGCCTGCAGTAGTCCCTCTCCAGCTTCCAAAGATGGTTTAAAAGCCAGAGAGGTATGGAGCCTGAGCAATAGTACAGCAGGTAGGGCGTTTGCCTTACACACAACTGACCCAGGTTCAATCCCTGGTATCTCATAGGTCCCCTGAGCACTTCCAGGAGTAAATCCTGAGTGCAGAGCCTGAAGTAAGCCCTGAGCATCGCTGGGTATGACCCCCAAAAAAGAACAAAAGATAAGTAATTAAAAGCTAGATAGGGGCTGGAGTGGTAATACAGCAGGTAGGGTGCCTATCTTGCCCATGGTTGACCTGGGTTTGATCACAAGCACCCTATATGATCCCCCAACCACCTCCACTATTGATTCCTGAGTGCAGAGCCATAAGTAAGCCCTGCATACTACTGGGTGTGGCCCCAAAACTGAAAGTAAAATTAAAAGCCAGAGAGATAGATATACAGCGTAGAGGGCACTTACCTTGCATGCAGCTTATCT
Source organism: Cryptotis parvus (assembly GCA_021461705.1). NCBI lineage: Eukaryota > Metazoa > Chordata > Mammalia > Eulipotyphla > Soricidae > Cryptotis > Cryptotis parvus. The sequence continues at coordinate 51,871 of JAJIBD010032087.1, forward strand.
GGATTCAATCCCCAGTATCCCGTAGAGACCTCTGAACCCCACAAAGAGTAATCCCTGAGCATAGAGCTGAGAGTAAGTTCTAAGCACTGTCATGGGTGCCCCCTGCCCCCATGACAGAAAAAATGATTGGGGCGGAGCAATAGCCCAGCGGGTAGGGTGTTTGCCTTGCATGCGGCCAGCCTGTGCCAGCCCAGGTTCAATCTCCGGCATCCCGTATGGTCCCCCAAGCACCGCCAGGAGTAATTCCTGAGTGCAGAGCCAGGAGAAACCCCTGAGCATTGCCGGGTGTGACCCAAAAAGCAAAAAAAAAAAAAAAAATGGTTAAGGCTGGATTTCATGTGGGAGACCCAGATTTGGTCCTTTGTACCTCATGGCCCCGTGAGCATTCAGGAGTGCTCCCGCCAGAGAGAGAGAGAGAGAGAGAGAGAGAGAGAGAGAGAGAGAGAGAGAGAGAGAGAGAGAGAGAGAGAGAGAGAGAGAGAGAGAGGAGAGAGAGAGAGAGAGAGAGCGAGAGAGAGAGAGAGAGAGAGAAACAGAGACAGAGACAGAGACAGAGACAGAGAGGCTTCACATTATTATTTTTGGGGGTCACATCCACCAATGCTCAGGGATTACTCCTGTCTCTGCACTCGGGCTCAGGGACCATATGGGGTGCTGGGGATTCAGCCTGGGTTGACCACGTGCAAAGCAAATGCTCTCCCCTGTGCTACTGCTCCGCCCGCAGGCTTCACATTCTTGTCTGCCAAGTGCAGGATCAGAGTTTCATCTCGGCATCGCAGGGGACTGGGGAAGGGGTTCGGCCAGCAGTCTGTGACTGCTCAGCTGCTGGTCCCAGCACGAGTACAGCTGGGGACAGAATGAACGTGTGGGTGGGAGGCAGAGGGAGCTGCCGGCTGAGCCTGAGAACCCCCTCCTTGCCCACTCCCCAGCACCCCTGAGAGGATCGTACACCCTGCAGCCCGCTCTCTGGATCTGCAGTTCCGGGCCTCGGAGCGTAGAGCTGCGCTGTGAAGTGGCCCCCGCAGGGTCGCGTGCGCGCTGGTTCAAGGACGGGCTGGAAGTGGAGGTGTCCGACGGCCTGAAGCTGGGGGCCAAGGGCCCGCGCACCTGACCCTGCCCTACGCGCAGCCACAGGACGCGGGGAGTACATGTGCGAGAGCCGGGACGAGGCAGTCACCTTCAATGTCAGCGTGGCGGGTGAGTGGGTGGTGGATGCCCATGGCGGGAGTGGGGTGACCGGCCTGGGGCTGACATGGCCTCTCTCTGTCCAGAGCCACCCGTGCAGTTTCTCTCCCCGAGGCAGCCCCGGCCCACTTTGTGTGGCCCCGGGGAGCCAGTGGTGCTGTGCTGCGAATTGTCCAGGACCGGCGCCCCGGTTTCCTGGAGCCACAATGGGGCGCCCGTGCAGGCGGGTCAGGGCCTGGAGCTCCACACAGAGGGCCCCCCGCCACGTGCTCAGTATCCGGGGGACCACCGCGGCCCACGCTGGCCTCTACACCTGTCAGTGTGGGGCAGCCCCGGGGGCCCCAGCCGCACCTTCACCCTGCGAGTGGAGGGTGAGTAGCACCCCAGGCCTCCCGAATGACCCCCCGCTTCTCTCGTGCCCCTCCCCACCCCCTGCCGCGCCTCGCTTGGAGCCTTGTCGGTTTCTCACCTCTTTTGTCCCATGTCCTGGAGTCTCTCCCCACCAGTGACCCCCAGCTCTGCTCCCGCAGAGCCCCCTGTGCGTGTGGTGGCTCCCCCGAGGCCGCGCAGACCAGGGTTCGCAGCACCCCTGGTGGGGACCTGGAGCTGGTGGTGCAGCTGTCCGGCCAGGGGGCCGCCGTGCGCTGGTACAAGGATGGGGAGCGGCTGGCCAGCCAGGGCCGGGTGCAGCTGGAGCAGGCTGGGGCCCAGCAGGTGCTACGGGTGCGGGGTTCCCGGAGCGGGGATGCTGGCGAGTACCTGTGTGACGCACCCCAGGATAGCCGCATCTTTATCGTCAGTGTGGAAGGTAACAGCGCCCCCTCCCCCCGCCCGAGGAACTTACTTTACCATTCTGCGCTGCCCCTCAACCCCCAAACTGCTCCAGCCCTCTGGCTCTAGCCCGCAGTCTCGCAACCCTGTTAGAGGGCTCAGGGTCCTCATCTAGGAACCACAATAGCTCAGTACCTAAAAAAGGGATTCTGGAGTCTGGAGAGGCAGTACAGTGCTTGCCTTCCGTTAGGCGCAGACCCTGGTGCAATCCCAGCACCCGATATGGTCCCGCAAGCCCAGCAGGAGTGACCCTGGGTGCACGGCCAGGAGTAAGCCCTGAGCTCTGCCGGGTGTGTCCCCCCAAAAAAAAAAAAAAAAAGATTCTGGCGTAGCAGCCCCAGGTTTCAACCTGAACTCTGCTTCCAAGTAGCCGTGTGGGGGCCGGAACGATAGCCCAGCGGGTAGGGCGTTTGCCTTGCACGCGGTCGACCTGTGCCGGGCCTGAGTTCGATCCCCGGCATCCCATATGGTCCCCCGAGCACCGCCAGGCGTGATTCCTGAGTGCAGAGCCAGGAGTAACCCCTGAGCATCGCGGGTGTGACCCAAAAAGCAAAAAAAAAAAAAAAAAAAAAAAAAACCACAAAAACCAAGTAGCCGGGTGATACTGTGAACTGCTCGACCTCTCAGCCCCCCAGGTCTGCAGTGGGGCGGACGTAATTGTCTCTCCTGACTGCTGAGATGAATAGGGTTCATGGTGATCTGCCGTTATGGGGTGGTGGGCTAGTCAAGCCAGGACTGAGAGGCATTGCCTAGGAGTGGCAAAGATTAGCATCTGACCTTTATATCTGCCACACACACATCCTCAGGAAACAACAGGTGAGGGGGAGGACCCTGAGGAGGAGAGAAAGAGGTGCCTCAATTGCCTGACCTGACCCCCTCCCCAGAACCTCCGCCCGTGAGGCTGGTCTCGGAGCTGACGCCCCTGACCGTCCACGAAGGGGGGACGATGCCACGTTCCGGTGTGAAGTCTCCCCTCCGGACGCCGATGTCACATGGCTGCGCAACGGGGCTGTGGTCACCCAGGGCCCAGGCTAGACGTGGCCCAGAATGGCTCCAGCCGAACGCTCACCGTGAGGGGCTGCCAGCTGGCGGACGCGGGGACAGTGACGGCCCGGGCGGGGGCCGCCACTACCAGCGCCCGACTCCACGCCCGAGGTTTGGCCCTGACCTGCGCAAAAGGGTTCTTGTCCTCCCAGCCCCAGCCCTTGACGCCTGGCCCCGGGACGGGTGGGGAGGTAGAGTGGAGGGCAGGTGGGGTGGGCTGGGCCCCCAAGTGTCCCCCAGGCTCACGGAGCCTCCTTCCGATGACTCCCCAGAAACGGAGCTGCTGTTTCCAGCGTCGGCTCCAGGACGCGCGCGCGCCGAGGAAGGCCAGGACCTGTGCTTGGAGGTGGAGACGGGCCGCGTGGGCGCCGCCGGGCGGGGCGGTGGGTCCGCGGGGAGAGCCCTTACCTGCAGACTCCGTCTGTCCGTGGCCCAGGACGGCCACATCCACCGCCTCGTGATCCGCAGCGTGGTGCTGGCCGACCAAGGCACCTATGGCTGTGAGAGTCACCATGACCGCACCCTGGCCCGACTCAGCGTGAGGCGTGAGTGCCCTGCCCTCTGCTGACGCGGCTCCCGCCCAGTGCCTGACCCCTCAGACCCCCTCCCCCGCTTACCAAAGTGCCCCCGCCCCAGAGAGACAGAGCAGCCCTGGCTGGCCCCAGGAGTGTGACCTGCAGGTGGCCCAAAAGCAAGATGCTTCTTTTTCTAGGTTTTTTTAATTTATTATTATTATTATTATTATTATTATTATTATTATTATTATTATTCTCTGAAGAGTCCAGGTGACTCACATTCTATTTCTTTCCTTTCTTTCTTTCTTTCTTTTCTTTCTTTCTTTCTTTCTTTTTTTTGCTCTTTTGGGTCACACCAGGCAGTTCTCAGGGGTTACACCAGGACTTACTCCTGGTGGTGCTCAGGGAACCATATGGTATGCCAGGTTGCTGGGAATAAAACCTGGGTTGGCAGTATGCAAGGCAAACGCCCTACCCACTGTGCTATTGGACCGCCCCACTTCCCATTCCATTTCATATGGCTCCATTGGCTTTGCTATAAATATAAATATTGTCCTCTAGGAAGATGTACCCTGTTCCCTCCCTACCCCCCAGATACATGGGCCCTAGGGAAAGGCTGGGATGGCAGATTGACAGCCTAGCTGGAGCCCCCTCTCTCACTGTGTGACTCGTCTATTCTGAGTCACGCTTCTTTAAAAACAGGATTGAAGGGCCGGAGCGATAGCCCAGCGAGTAGGCGTTTGCCTTACACGCAGCCGGCCCATGCCGGCCCGGGTTCGATCCCCGGCATCCCATATGATCCCCTGAGCACTTCCAGGAGTAATTCCTGAGTGCAGGGCCAGGAGAAACCCTGAGCATTGCCGGGTGTGACCCAAAAAAGAAAAAACAACCAGGATTGAAGGCCAGAGTGATAGTACAGAGTGTAGGACACTTGCCTTGCATACAGCTGACCCAATTCAATCCCTGACATCCCATATGGCTCCTCAAAAACTGCCAGGAGTAATTCCTAAGTGTATAAGCCCTGAGCATCACCAGTGAATCCAAGACACAGACAAACACAAAAAAAACTGGATTGATTTCTATATCAAGGGTCTTTTGGATCATTCACTGAGATGACGTGAAAAGTATACAAGCCAGAGAGCTAGCTCAGAGGGCTTTTCATGAAAGAGACCCAGGTTCAATCCCAGTAATGCAGTTCCCAAGCACTGCTGAGAGCAACCCCCACACATAGCCAGAAAGAGTCCCCAAGTACCATCAGATGGGCCCTCAACAATAGCTAAGTACTGGGGGCCAGAGGATAGCCCAGCTGGTAGGGCATTTGCCTTGCACGCCGCCAGCCTGCCGGCCTGGGTTTGATCCCCGGCATCCTATATAGTCCCCTGAGCACCTCCAGGAATACTCCTGAGTAGAGCCAGGAGTAACCCCTGAGCATCACTGTGTGACCCCAAAAAGAAAAAAAATAAAAAGCTAAGTACTCACACTAAACTTGGTACCTGATTCTTGGTACCTGCTTATGGTAGGTGATGCATCTTCCTGCCTTGCCCACCTCCACCCAGAATAGGGCCCATCATACGCTTCTTTTATTCTTTTTTTTTTTTGCTTTTTGGGTCACACCCGCAATGCTCAGGGGTTACCCTGGCTCTGCACTCAGGAATGACTCCCGGCGGTGCTCGGGGACCATATGGGATGCCGGGATCGAACCCGGGCCGGCACAGGCCGGCCGCTGCAAGGCAAACTTCTACCCGCTGGGCTATCGCCCAGCCCCTTATTCTTTTTTCTACTTTGGGTCACACCCAGCCATGCTCAGAGCTTACCCTGGCTCCACACTCCGCGCTCGGGGACCATATGGGATCGAACCCAAGTCAGCTGAGTGCAAGGCAAACACCTACCTGCTGTGCTATCGCTCTGGCCCCTCCATTGAACCTATTGACATTGAAGGTTAAGCCTGGTACCAACTGGGGAGCCCCCTGCCACACCAGTGCACTGCTGGCATGCTCAGCCCCCACCTCCCCACCCTCTCTCTCCTCATCCCCACCAGCGCGGCAGCTGAAGGTGCTGCAGCCTCTAGAAGACATGAGCATCACCGAGGGCGGCAGCGCCACCTTCCAGCTGGAGCTGTCCCAGGATGGTGTGGCCGGGAGTGGGCCCGGGGTGGGGTCCGCTGCAGCCGGGCCCGGTGCCACATTCACGCTGAGGGCGGCACTCATCGCCTGGTGCCCGGGACCTGGGTCCGCTGACTCAGGCTGCATCTCCTTCACCGCAGACTCCCTGCGCCTGCCGCAAGACTCACTGTGCGAGGTGCGGTCAGGAGCCCTGTCTGCCTGCTGGCTGCCGGCAGGGGTGGCCGCGGTGGCTCCCACTCACAGGCCTGCCTGTTTCTGTGTGCTGCCCACGACCCCCTCTCCTCTGGTCCCGGTGGTCCCAGCTCCTGTATCCCATGGGGTTTCATGGAAGCCCACCTGGAACACAGGGTCCCTGTTGCCTGCCAAAGTTTACTGGGTCATGTGATACTCACTGACCTGCTACTGTGGCCCCTCCCTTGCTGTCTGGTTGTCCAGGGTGCGCCCCCACTGACCACAATGTCATATGTGACACCCCCTTCACTCTCTGAGCCCACCCTGTTCCTCAAGCCCCGCTGATCCCTCACTGACTGCTTTCACGCGCCATTTCCAGTGAACTGCAATGAACTTCCCCATGGCCCCGCTTATCCCCATGATGTCCCCCCGCTATCCCCATGATGTCCCCCGCTATCCCCATGATGTCCCCCGCTATCCCCATGATGTCCCCCGCTATCCCCATGATGTCCCCCGCTATCTCCATGATGTCCCCACTGGCCAACACACCCCTTAGACACTTGTCACTGCACAGGCCCCACTCGCCAATGGCTTCCACTGGTCACCTTGTCTAAATGTGTCTGCCGTTGGTCCCTTTGTCCCCTGGTGTGTTCTTGTTCCTGTCCTGCCCCTGCTCACTGGACAATGACCTCCACTGCCACTCCCAGAGGCCCCAGTGACCATTGTGCGGCCACAGGACCTGAAGTGACCGAGGTGACACAGCGACGTCCGAGTGCGAAGCTTTCAGGCCTTGGCCGACGTCACCTGGGAGAAGGTCAGAGTCCAGCCCCCTGCTGGGACCACCTTGCTTAACCATCCCCAATGGGGGAAAAAACTAACGCTGAGCCACGTGAGTGCCTGTGCCACAACTACTTGACACTTAACCCTTTAATCCTCACTACCCTCCAGGAGGACAATCTGGGGGAGGGGGCGAAGGTGTGGGAGACAAGTTCTCTTTAGAGCCAAACCTCATCCGGGTTTACCCACTTGGACCCTCTGAAGCCCCGCCCCCAACTTGGTAGACCCCGCCCACTCGCGGTAAGCCACTCCCTGCAACTGGAAGGCAAGTCCAGGACTGGTGTGATTCCCTCCCTCCCTTATTATGGGCTCCGCGAGCCCGTGGCACCCTCTCTCAGCCCTTGCTTTCCCTTAGGGCCCCTGTTGCAGGATAGAGAGGGCAGGGTGTCCCTGACAAGCAAGAAAGGCCCTGAGCCCATGGGGGAATCATCAGAGAGCGCTGAAACTCTTGAGTTAACCTTCTGCAACTCCTGCCCTTAGGACGGGCACCTCTCACCCCCCAGCCCTCGGCTCAGGCTCCAGGCCCTGGGCGCGCGCCGCCTTCTCCAGCTCCGGCGCTGCAGCCCCTTGGACGCCGGGACCTACAGCTGCGCGGTGGGGACGGTCCGCGCCGGGCCGGTGCGCCTAGCCGTGAACGGTGGGTACGGGACAGTGCCAGGGACGGGGACACGGGCGTGGGCAGGGTAACAAGGAGCCGACGCAGCTCGCACTCCAGAAGGAACTCGGGCGAAGCAGAGAGGGCGAGGAAGGGCGACGTTGGGCGCCGGCTCACGACGGCTCTGCCGCAGAACGCAGGGTGACGGTGCTCTCGGAGCTGGAGTCCGTGCGCGCCCGCGAAGGCGACAGCGCCCAGTTCGAGTGCACCGTGTCGGAGGTCGACACTGCCCGGAGCTGGACGCTAGGAGGCCGCCCGCTGAGACCAGGAGGCCGGATCCGCATCCGTCAGGAAGGTCGGGCCAGCTTCCCACCGCCTCGGCCCCGCCCCCGGCTCAATAGACCCCGCCCCCTGGTTAGGCCCCCCGCCCTCTCAATAAACTCCGCCCCTGATCGTAGACTCAACCCCCACGTGTTAGGCCCCGCCCCGGCTCAATATACCCCCGCCTCCTGCTCAACAAGGGCGGCCCTTGACTCTGTCCTTCCGCGGCCCCCAGAGTTGGGTCCTCGGTGGGCCTGAGGCGGCTCCTCCCCCACCAACAGAACCCGATTCCGCCCTGCCGAGCCCTCCCGGGAGGCGGATCCGACCTCGCTCGCGCCCTTTCTCCGCCAGGGAAGAAGCATATTCTGGTGCTGAGCGAGCTGCGGCCGGAGGACTCCGGAGAGGTCCGCTTCCAAGCGGGTCCTGCTCAGTCCGCGGCTCAACTGGAGGTCGAGGGTAGCGAGGCGGGCATGGGCAGGTGTGTGGCCTGCCCATGTGGCCTTCCCGGGCAGCCGGGAACTGGGCATCGTCCTCCCAGGGCTCCCCCCACTGGCAGCTGGGCACGCCTTCTTCCCCTCTACTCCTGGAGGCGCTTCCTAAGACTGGGTCACGGAATCGAGTTCGTTTCCTGGGGGAAGGGGACACTTTGGAGTGGGAGGTCCAGAGGAATGTTTGGGGGGGTGCTTAGGAGTGGAGGTCCCAAGGCGACGGGAGATAGCGTCCCTCCGGGGCTGCGGGTGGGCTTTGCCCTGCGTGTCCCGGTTAACTGAAGCCTTCGCCCTCCACCCCCAGCTCTGCCTCTCCAGATGTGTCGCCGTCCCCCTCGCGAGAAGTCGGTGCTGGCCGGCCGGAGGGCGGTGTTGAGGTGACCGTGTCCCGCTCCAGAGGCCACGTGTGCTGGTTGAGGGAGGGGCTTGAGCTGTGCCCTGGAGAAAAGTACGAGCTGCGCAGCCACGGCCCCCACCCACAGCCTGGTCATCCATGACGTGCGACCTGAGGACCAGGGCACCTACTGCTGCCAGGCGGGTCAGGACAGCGCCCAGACGCGCCTGCTGGTAGAGGGTGAGTAAAGGTGACGCATGGGCTGAGGTCGGGGGGGTTGGCGGGCTGGCCAGACCGGAGGGGTCACCAGGCGCCCTGGGCTGACACCTGCCGAGGTTCCCAGGGTCTGGGATGACAAATGGGTTTGGGGATTCGGGCTGATCAGTCCTGTGCCAGATGCAGGGGTGGCACCAGACTTGGCCCTCCAGAATGTCCCATTTGCACCTGAGCCCCCTGTCCTCCCACCCCCGTCCCCACCTCCTCACCTCTACCCGGCTCCTGCTTTCTGGCCCGCTGAACCTCCCCATCTCAGAGGGTCCACGCCGGCCTCAGCCCTAAGCAACTGCTTCTCTCTCCAACCCCTAAAAGCCCACCAACATGGCTTCCAGGGGCCCTGCAGCCGGGAGGGCAGCCTGGCCCTTCCTGGGTGGAAGCCAGCTCTGCCAGGGAGAGGAAGGTGGTGCCCGCCTGCCCAGTCCCATGCAGAATCACTCCTCTGCAGGCTAAGAGGAGGCGCGAGCGTGGCCGGGCGGATCCCCTCCGACAGTTTGGAAGGCATTTGCCCTCAGCCCCGCACAGGGAGGGGAACAAGGGGTCTGGGAGACAATAAAAGTGGTGTTGCCTCTCCCTTGTGTGTGGGACTCATGAGGGCGAGTGCAGCCTGCCTGCAGCCTCCCAAGCAGTAAGCGACCCGGGGACCAAGGTCATCAGAGCGCCCACCTTGGCCCCCGGAAGTGCCAACCACCAAAGACCACCACTCTGGGCCACAGTTTGGCACATTTATAAAAGATGTAAAACAGATCCAGGGGTGGGGAGGGAGGGAGACAGAAGCATGAGGTGTCCAGGCTGGCAGGATGGACACCAGACATGCACGTGCACTAGAGCTCCGGCCAGCCCCGCCCCTGTCCTGTCCAGCCAGAGCTGCAGCCCACAGCCGTCCCCTCTTCTCCACCCCCTGCCGCTGCCCGCAGTTGGGTGGCTTTGCAGAGGCCGGAGGATTGGGTGAGGGCTGCGGCAGTTGTCCCCGGGATATGATGCATCTGGTGGAGGGAGCAAGTGATGCGGGAGGAAGGCAGAGCCTTTCCATGCAGGAGAGGGGCCCCAGAGGCCCCCCAGCAGTGCCAGAGGAGGGGGCCAGCCTCGGAGAAGCCCTACCCATTAGCAACCTAAGGCAAGGGTCCCACTGACCCTCCAAGACCCCCTCCTCGCACACGCACACACAGGTGACACACGCATAACCCTGAGCACACCCCAACGGAGCTCATCGCCCCGCTCCAGGCCTTTGGGAGCCGCAGGCGCTGGGGAGGAGACTTGCCCAGCAGGGCAGGCTGAGCCAGAGGCAGGTCCTCCCTTCTTAGAGCCTGGCCACCCTTGCCAGGGCAGGGAGAAGGACAGTCTGGCAGTCCTTCCCAAGCTGGCAGCGCTGGTATCCACGAGGTTCAGGCAGGCAAGAGCCACCCGCCTGCTATACCCGAACAGGCGGTCCTGAGCAGGCGGTGAGCGGCCCCGGGACCCATACTCATAGTCCGCCTCTGTGGGTGAGGACATGAAGGAACTCAGGGAACTGCCTGTCTGCCGGTCCCGAAGCTCTGGATGTAGCTCTGTGGGGAGTGGGGTGAGAGCAGATGGGAGAGAGTCAGTGCAGTCCCTGCCAGCCTGAGACTCACCCCAAATGCAGCCAGCCAGGCCCGAGAGCCCCAGCCCTGAGTGCCTGCCCCACACTTCAAATCCTGCTCGGAGGAGCAATAGGACAGCGGGAGAGCACTTGCCTTGTATACAGTCAACCCGATTCAATCCCGGCACCCCATAGGTCCCAGGGCCCCACCAGGAATGATCCCTGAGCACAGAGTCAAGAATCAGCCCTAAGCATGACCAGGTGTGGCCCAAAAAACCAAAGAGAAAAAGAGCTTCTGCTCAGGCACCGGGACCTAGCACAGAGGCAGGGGTGCAGGCACCAGGACCTAGCACGGCTCCTGGGTGCATCCTCACAAGCACCCGACCCAGTCCTTGCAACACCACACGGTCCCCAGGTACAGCAGCTGCCAGGGACAGCACTGGTAGGCCACAGGGGTAGCCCCTGACGACCCCCCCAAGCACTGCTAGGCTGGTCTGTAGCCTGAGCAGCCCCCTCACGCTTGAGCCTCACATGCAACCAATTGACTTGGTTGGCCAAGGCCTGCTGGGAGTGGCCCCTGGGCCCCTCAGGCCCGCCTGGGAGGCCTTCCAGAAGGTTCTACTAAGAACCATGCTTGCTCCCAATCCCAGAGCCAGGACACCAGGCTTCCTGTGAGGGGGTTACAGTAGCCGCCATGGCCGGGAACCCAACCCCTCAGGAAGGACCCTGCTTGCTGGGACAGTCTCCGGTACCCACTCTGTCCCCACCCCATTTGGGCTGCAGGATTCAGGGTGCTCACTGGGGAGAGGACGTCTCCATTGAAGCGCTTGATGGGCACAGGCCTACGCCGATACGCGGGATCCGGGGGACCAGGCCTTGGGGAGCCCGGGGACCTCTGGAGGGGGCCCGGGGGGGTCTCTTCCTCCGCCGCTTCTCCTTACGCTCCTCCTGCTGCCGAATCCGCATCAGCTGCACCCGCCGCCGCTGCCGGCTGATGACCACTGGGAAGGGAGGTTCAGAGCAGGGCCTCAGAGGTCCTCCCTGCCCAGGGCTCCAGACCCTCATGTCTGCCGGTTCCCTGTGCCTGCTTTCTGGCTCTCAGAACCACCCGGGTATCTTCAGAACAGTCCCCTGCCCAGCTGCGGGCCCTCTCCCAGCCCTGGACTCTGGGTCAGCCCCGCTGAGAGAAGCTGCCATGTCCGGCACTGGACACCTGCAAGGCTCCTTATCACACGTCCATATATATTAGAGCTAATGAGATCCTTTGCCTTCCCACTGGCGCTTTCACGGCCTTGCTAGGAAAATCTGCAACCATGCAGCTATATACACACTCCAAAGCACAGGTTTTGTTTGTGGGCCACACCTGGTGGTTGTCAGTGTACTCCTGGCTCTGAACTCAGAAGTCACTCCCGATGTGCTCAGGGACTCCCTGGGGTGCCAGGGATGGAGCCAGGCTGGCAAGTGGAGCACAAACTGCCTGCAGGTGGCCCAGCTTTGATCCCTGCATGATTCCCCAAGCACCACCAGGAGTGCCCCCAAACTGAGGAGTAGAGAAAGGAACCTCTCTCCGGCCACCCACAGCCCTGCTCCTGCCCCGGTTCCGCCCCTTTGCCTGCGCCCCACCGCCCCACACTCAAGCCTGGCCCCCTGCCCCCGCTCTCCCTCCGCTCTGGGCACTGGCCTCTATCCTTCCATACTTCCTCTCTGCCCACACGTCACCTCTTCCCTTTGACCACCCTGATACTCACCCAGCCCTGCAAGCCTCCGACCAAAGCTCTGTACCCTGAAAACCATCTGGTCTGTTTGCATGCCTAGTATCTGCTCCCACTCAGCTGTCGCCACAAAGGCCGGGGTCCTCCCTGTTTTGTCCCTCCTGTATCCTTAGCGACTGTACCATCAGACTGAGATGGAGTGGACGATGGCCCTGAGGCTCTATCTCCCTGTCTCACCACCCCTGTCCTCCCTCCCACCTCCAGTCACGTCCTCGAAGCCTATAGGGGCCACCAGCTGATGGCACGCCCCCTCCCTTCCTGACTCCCCACTGCGCCCTGCACACATAGGCGTGTGTGTTCTCACCTTCCGTGTGGGAGTCCCTCTCGGCGGTCACCCGCCACTGCACCAGGACGCCCATCAGACTGAGCAGAGGCCAGAGGGCCAGCAGGGCCCAGCTGCGCCAGCAGAGGTGGGGACTGGGGCCGCCCGCAGCCGCTCCACTGCGTAGCGCCCCAACAGCAACAGCTCGGCAAAAGTAGTCAGCGGCGGTGGCGATGAGGGCGGCGCCGGTGACTGCCGTGGCCAGCGTGGTGAGTGGGCGGGGCCAGCGCAGCGTGAGCAGGGCGCACAGCAGGCCGCCCCAGCAGCAGCCCCAGGGGCCCCCACACGGAGCCCGGCTGGTAGTAGGGTGCAGAGCCCAGCAGGGCGGCCGAGGCCAGCAGCAGCCCCAGCAAGAGCCCCACCAGGAAGAGGCCCACGCTGCGCACCAGCATGGCCACCAGCCCACACAGCAGCCCGATGCCCAGCGCAATGCCCCGCGCTTGCCCCGGCGCTCAGCTGCGTCTCCAGCACCCGCTCTCGGTAGCACAGCAGGAAAATGATCACGGAGCCGAAGAGCAAGCCCGTGAGGGAAGAGCACCGCCTTGAAGCAGCGGTAACCTGGAGGAGAAGGGCCGAGAGGAGACCGACTTAGGCCGGAGACATAAGGGCGGGGCTTAAGGCACCTGTGTGCAAACCCTGGTGCAACCCCCGTACCACCCAGGACACTGGGGTGATTCCTAAGCAGAGAGCCAGGAGAAAGCCCTGAGCACAGCTAGATGTGGACCCCCCAAAAAAATAATAAACCGGGCCCGGAGTGATAGTATAGTGAATAGGGAGTTTGCCTTGCACGCGCCAACCCGGGTTTGGTATCACCCTCCCCCCCAGAACCACCAGAAGTAATTCCTGACTACAGATCCAGGAGTGACCCAGAGAGAGAGAGAGAGAGAGAGAGAGAGAGAGAGAGAGAGCAGTGACCAGGCCATTCGGTCTTCGCGATTATATAGGGCTCAGAGAGAGGGTGATAAGGCATCAGCACTAGAGTCTCTGGGGTCCAAGGACAGATTGTGCAGAAAGATGAGGTGTTTAGATGTCAGAAAGAACTTGAGATGAGGCCACACTGGCTCAAAAGATGAGGTATTTGAGGGGTCCCAGGGCTTCCAAGATAGGGCACAGTAGGAGCCGGAGTGATAGCACAGCAGGTAGGGCTCTTGCTTTGCATATAGCCAACCCAGGTTCCATCCATGCAATCCATATGGTCCCCCTACTCCTACCAGGAATGATCCCCTGAGAGCAGAGCCAGGAGTCAGCCCTGAGCACTGCTGGGTGTAGCCCAAAAGCAATAGGGGAACCCAACAGACAGAAGTCAGGTTGGAGAGCAGGGTTAAGGGTGAGGTCAAGGGCACTAACAGAAAGAATCATTGGGATAGTGGAGCAGTTGTATGGTGGGGAGAGTGTTGCCCTTGCAAATGGCTGACCTGGGTTTGATTTGGCATCCTATATGGTTCCCCGAGCACCTCCAGGAATAATTCCTGATGTAGAGCCAGGAGTAAACCCTGAGCATTGTGAGGTGTGGCCCACACATCCCTCAAAAAAAGAATCGCTGAGAGAATGAATGTATTTCTGAGAGAAGGTAACATTGAGGCCATAAAAATAGGACCACTGAGATCAGGGTGGGGGGACACTAATGAGATAACGAGGTCATAAGGATGGAAGTTAGAGCAAACAGGGATTAAAGAGAGGCGTAAGAGGGGAGGAGAAATGGGACTTGCCTTACACATGGTCCACCCCAGTTCAGTTTCTGGTACCACTCATGGTCCCCTAACACCCAAGGGATCACTCCTGAGCACAGAGCCAGCAGTAAACCCTAAGCATCTGTCTGGATATGGGCCTAAAACCAAACCCCATACCCCCTCCCTAAAAAAAAAAGTAAGGGGCCGGAGCGATAGCCCAGAGGGTAGGGCGTTTGCCTTGCACGCGGCTGGCCCATGCCGGCCCGGGTTCGATCCCCGACATCCCATATGGTCCCCGAGCACCACCAGGAGTAATTCCTGAGTGCAGAGTCAGGAGAAACCCCTGAGCATTGCCGGGTGTGACCCAAAAAAGCAAAAGAAAAAAAAAGTAAAAGAGGAGATCCAGTTTCAGGAGAGAGGGATCGAGACGCTTCTGGGGTGAGAAAGAGGAGAAAGGCCTGCACAAGGATTCAGCCACTCTGAGCCTGGGCAGGGGGCATCCCAGCGGGTGGTGGGAAGGGGAGAGAGTTCTGGGCTGCACTGTGCACCTGCAGAGGACGGAGCAGCAGAGAGACAGACACGTGCTGCTCAGAGCCCCGAGAGTGTGGCGAACTCTCCGGGGGCACCCCCGCCTGCCTGCCCACTCTAGTTACTCAGCCCAGAGTTCGGGGGGGGGGGGGAGGCGCCGTCTGGCTCCCATCCCAGCCAGCGAGGGAAGAGAGGAGTCCCTTCCTCTCTTGGAGCACGAAGCCCAAGTCCCCAGCCGGCTTCCGGCCAGCCTTCCCCGACTCCTCTGGCTCTCCTTGGAGACCCCCGTCCACGGACCTTACCCCTTCTCTGATGTTTCTGTAGTCCCTGGAAACATCCTTCACGAGCCCATCCTCTGTGGATCAGGACCCAGGGTTCCGCCCCACCTCGCCCATTCAGCCGTGCAGTACCCACCCCTTCCAGCCATTCACGCAGTGCTCTCTGTGTGTGGCACTGACTTCTAGCCCACTCAAACATGTCTCACATGGTCCGTGTGGAGCAGTCATACCCCACTCCCACTTCAGACAATATGCCCTAGGATGGGGGCTGGGAGGGGGTCGAGGACACGAGGAGGCTCATTCCACCCCGAGAAATGTTTTCAGCACCAACTTAGCACAGTGACTCAAAGGAGTCTTCAGCACAATGGCAGAAATGGTTTGTGTGCCCCCTGCAC
Organism: Cryptotis parvus; assembly: GCA_021461705.1. NCBI lineage: Eukaryota > Metazoa > Chordata > Mammalia > Eulipotyphla > Soricidae > Cryptotis > Cryptotis parvus. Next base: position 67,114 of record JAJIBD010032087.1, read on the forward strand.
TCTCCCCACCAGCCTATGTGCACCAGACACCATTGTCCCACTGTTCAGATGAGAAAACGGGGCTCAGCCCGGTTGCTGTGCCCGGGGATCACCATCAGTAAGGGGCAGAGCTAGGTTCAAAGGCAAGCCGGCCTTATATAAACACCTGTGTTCTGTGGTTCTAGAGTCTGGGTCATCTATGAATGTGTGTGGATGGACGAAAGAGAGGAAAGAGTTAGCTGGGGTGGCCCAGAGATCTGGGGATACCTCTGAGGAATAGGCTGGGGGAAAAGGGTTCCCAGGTGAGGGAGGAGGGGGATTTCTCACCGAAGAAGCAGTAGACGACTCCAAACAGGCAGCACATGATGCAGATGAGCGCTGGCAGTGCCTGGTACCTGCGCTCCAGAGGCTGTTCACAGGGGGCACCCCAGAAGTCATCATCTGGCTCGGGGGCAGCAGCTGGAACCGCAGTGTTGCCACAGTGCCCGGCATAGCGCTGGGGAAGGAAGGGGGTCACCCTGCCGGGTCAGCCTGGCGGAGAGGAAGTCGGGGTCAAGGAAGAAAGAGTCCCCCTACCGGGAAGGGGCCAGAAGAGAAGTGGGGAGAACGGGCGCCGTGGACAGGTCTCCGTGCAGCTCGAGAAGCATCCTCCAAGTGGGGGGTGGGAGCCAGGAGACAAAGGGAAACAAAGTAGGTGGCGAGAGGGGGCTGGCGGGGTGAAGAAGTTAAGCGGGGGACCGGGGGTTGGGGGGGAGGCGAGGGCAGCGGGCTACTGGGGGAGGAGGCAGCTAGGAGAGCGGGCTGGGGGCGGCTCAATCCGGGATGATCCAACGATCTACCTGGGCTGGAGGCGACCTGAGCTCCTGAGCGACAAGAGGCGGAGCAGGGGCCGGAGAGGCCGGGGTGGCCAGGTGCCAGAGGACCCAGCTGACTGGGGTCCAGGAAAAGTCCCCCGTGAGGGAAAGGGGCTGTTGGGCCGGAGGGACCGGTGTCCGCGAGGCGAGGCGCCGCTCCGCCTGCAGCAGCGCCGGACGCTCCAGTCCCGCGGCGTCCGGGCACTCGCGCTGCGCCTGGGGAAGAGAAAGGAGCAGGAGCAGGGGCTCAGGCTGCCCCGGAGCCGCGGCCCCATGCCCTGAGCCCGCCCGCGGCCTTTGGTGCTGATGGACAGCTCCGGCCTCGGCTCCTGACGTCACTCCGGGCGCACCATCCCGGCAGGGGCGGGCTGCCTCCGACGTCACCCGGGTCGCACCAACCACGCCGGGGGAGGCCGGGGACCCCCCCCCCGGCGGCTCCCCTCCCGCCCTGAGGAGGGGGCACTTCCGGGGTCCCTCCCTCGCCGGTAGCTGGACGCCGAGACCCCACCCCGAGGAGGCGGGGCCCCGCAGTGACACGTCGGACCACGGCCGCCCCGGCCCAGGCACCCGCGCCGACCCGCACCCACCGGAGGAGTCGGCGGAGCTCGGCGCGGAGGGTGCGGGCCCGCCCGCCGGCCCCGGCCCTGCGGATCCGCCCCCTCGCGGGCCCGCCCCCTCGGAGCCGACTCCTCGGCGGCGCTGGAGCTGCTCGCGGGCTCGGGACCCGCGGTCCCGGCGCCATGCGGGCATCCCTGCTGCTGTCGGTGCTGCGGCCCGCGGGGCCCGTGGCCGTTGGCATCTCGCTGGGCTTCACTCTGAGCCTGCTCAGCGTCACCTGGGTGGAGGAGCCGTGCGGCCCGGGGCCGCCCCAGTCTGGAGATTCGGAGCTGCCCCCGCGCGGCAACACCAACGCGGCGCGCCGGCCCAATTCCGTGCAGCCCGGAGCGGAGCGCGAGAGGCCCGGGGTCGGCGCCGGGGGGAGAACTGGGAGCCGCGGGTGTTGCCCTACCACCCTGCACAGCCCGGCCAGACCGCCAAGAAGGCCGTCAGGTAGGGATCGGCCCTCCAGCTCAGCCCCACCCCTTCGGGCACCGGCCCGGGACGGGTGCGCGGAGAGGCCGCGGGGGGGCCGGGTCAGGCTCCGGAAGGAAGCGGGCCAGGAAGTCTTCTAGCCCGGATAACTTCCGATGGCCTCGCTTCCCGGAGGGCTCGGAGCCCAGCCCTGGCCCCTCTCTGGGCACGAGCCAGGCCTGGGCTGAATTGGCCCCAGGGCGGCCCCTAAACCGGTTCCACAGACATACACACACCCTGCTGTCTCACCCAAATCCCTGCACCCCCAAATCCGCTTAGCTCCCGGCTCAGAAAAAAATGACTGATGTGAGAGTGGGTGCGTGGAGAGTGAAAAAATAAATCGGGGATTTAACTGTCTCCCATCTCCGGGAGGGCTCCTGGGGAGGGTTGTTACCTGTCCCTTTGGTGCCTCCTCCAAGGAGATGCAATCATTTCACCCAGGTAACACGGACTTCAAAGCACAGCTCAGCAGCTTCTCTGCTGCTCAACAGAAGGCGTGCACCTGGAACCCCAGCCGGATTTGCCCCCTCCCTTCTCCCAAGGGCACCCCACACCTCCTCCTGACTTATGGCTTTGCTGGAATGGCGTGTTTGCATAGAAGTAGATACAGGTTGTGCATGTAGAGAAACCGTGTGTGCGGCGTTTGGACTGAGCGCTTTTGACCCATCACCCCGTTTTAAGTGAGCGCACATCTGTCAAGTGCTGGACGCAGAACTCTGTGTCCTTAAGACCCGTGCTCCCTTCAAGGCCCCAGGTCTACGGGACAGGCCTTCTCCCGTGATCTGTGTGTCCTCTCCTCCCCCAGGGCATGGTGTCTTTTGATAACCTTGTTCCAAATTCTTCCCCAGGACACGCTACATCAGCACAGAGCTGGGCATCAGGCAGAAGCTGCTGGTGGCGGTGCTGACCTCCCAGGCCACGTTGCCCACACTGGGCGTGGCCGTGAACCGAACACTGGGGCACCGGCTCGAACGCGTGGTCTTCCTGACAGGCGCCAGGAGTCGCCGGGCACCACCGGCATGACAGTGGTCACCCTGGGTGAGGAGCGCCCATCGGGCACCTGCACCTGGCCTTGCGCCACCTGCTGGAGCAGCACGGTGACGACTTTGACTGGTTCTACCTGGTCCCCGACACCACCTACACCGAGGCCCACGGACTGTCGCGCCTCGTGGGACACCTCAGCCTGGCCACCGCAGCCCACCTCTACCTGGGTCGCCCCCAGGACTTCATCGGTGGAGAGCCCACCCCTGGCCGCTACTGCCACGGAGGCTTGGGGTGTTGCTATCACGCCGCACTGCTGCAACAGCTGCGCGCCCACCTGAAAGCTGCCGCAATGACATCATCAGTGCGCGGCCGGACGAGTGGCTGGGCCGATGCATCCTGGACGCCACCGGGGTGGGTTGCGCCGGCCATCATGAGGTAGGAAGTGAGCTTGTTTGAGCGCGTCCACTTCCCCTAGAAACCAGGCGGTGGTTGGAGATAAAGGCTGGGCCTGCTGGGCCTGCGCTATCACAATCTCTCCTCGTGACCGCTGATAAAACTGAGTCTCCCGAGTGTCACCAAACCCAGGCCACTAACTCTGGTTGTGGGAAAGGAAGAGAGAAAAGTCTGGGCACATGGTAGGTGTTCAGTGCCTGCCGGCTGTTTCATTCGGATGCAAGCCCATTTTTCAGAAGAGCCCGAGGCCACACATGCTCCCAACTGGCCAAGGGAGATTTAAATCCACAGGATTTCGACTCCAGACCCACAACAGTCAGAGGCGGGAGATGAGACTTGGTGGGAGGGAACAAGGGGAGGGAGACTGGCCATGAGCCTTCACACCTGGATCCCCTTCCCTTCTCGCCCCAGGGGGTACAGTACAGCTATCTGGAGCTGAGTCCTGGGGAGCCTGTGCTGGAGCGGGACCCTCGTTTCCGTAGTGCCCTGACGGCCCACCCTGTCGCGGGACCCCCGGCACATGTACCAGCTGCACAAGGCCTTTGCCGGGCAGAGCTGGAGCGCCACGTACCAGGAGATCCAGGAACTACAGGTATGATCTGAGCCCAGGGAGGGACGGACAGGTCACGGGGACCTCTCAGACCCCAGGAGGGCGGAGAGAGAGAATACAGAGGGGAATGCACGTGTCCTGCGCACGGCTGGCCCTCCGCATCCCATATGTCCCCAAGCCCCATAAAGAGGGACTCCTGAATACAGAACCAGGAGTAAGCCCTGAGGGCCAGAAAGATAACAGTTAAGGCACTTGCCTTGCATACAGCTGACCCAGTTGGGTCCCCAGCACCTCCTAGGGTCCCCAAGCTGCCAGAAGTGCAAAGCCAGGAGTAAACCCTAAATACAGCTAGTTATGCCCCCCCAAAAAAAAAACAAAGGCTAGGAGTGGTTCCCAGTTGCAGGAGTAATCCCTGAACACCCTCAGATGTGGCCCATAAACAAAAAAAAGAAAACAGAGAGAGACCAGGAAATAATGTGTGCTAGAGTCACAGAGCAACGCTGTAGCTCGCCCCTCGGTTTCCCCCTTTCTGAGGATCCCGTTCTGGAAACTTCCCCCTTTCCTCAACTCTCAGGTGGCCACCATCTAGAGAAAGGGATGGGCAGGGAAGTGGGGACCACCCCCAGCCTCGACCCAGGCTCTGTGCCTTGCTCACGGCTGTTTCTCCAATGCAGTGGGAGATCCAGAACACGCAGCCGTCTGGCCGCCGATGGGGAGCGTGCAGCCACCTGGCCCGTGGGTATCCCTGCCCCGTCACGCCCCACTTCCCGCTCGAGGTGCTGCGCTGGGACTATTTCACGGAGCAGCACGCGTTCTCCTGCGCCCGACGGCTCACCCCGCTGCCCGCCTCCGAGGGGGCTGATCGGGCCGACGTGGCGGACGCCCTGGGGACCGCCCTGGAAGAGCTCAACCGCCGCTACCACCCAGCCCTGCGACTCCAGAAGCAGCAGCTGGTGAACGGCTACCGCCGCTTGACCCGGCACGGGAATGGAGTACACGCTGGACTTGCAGCTGGGGCGCTGACCCCAAGGGGGGCGGCAGCCCCTCACCCGCCGGGTGCAGCTGCTCCGGCCGCTGAGCCGCGTGGAAATCTTGCCGGTACCCTATGTCACCGCGCGTCGCGTCTCACCGTGTTGCTGCCTCTGGATGCCTCTGAGCGTGACCTGGCACCGGGCTTCCTGGAGGCCTTCGCCTCGGCGCGCTGGAGCCAGGGGCGCGGCGGCCACGCCTGACCCTCCTGCTGCTGTATGAACCCGGCAGGCCCAGCGCGCCGCACACGCGGACGTCTTCGCCCCAGTCAAGGCCCACGTGGCAGAGCTGGAGCGGCGATTCCCGGCGCCGGGTGCCCTGGCTCAGCGTGCAGAGTGCCGCACCCTCCCCGCTGCGCCTCATGGATCTGCTCTCCAAGAAGCACCCGCTGGACACGCTCTTCCTGCTGGCCGGGCGGACACGGTGCTCACGCCCGATTTCCTCAACCGCTGCCGCATGCACGCCATCGCGGGCTGGCAGGCCTTCTTCCCCATGCACTTCCAGGCCTTCCACCCGGCCGTGGCCCCGCCGCAGGGCCCCGGGCCCCGGGAGTTGGGCCGCGACACGGCCGCTTTGACCGCCAGGCCTCCAGCGAGGCCTGCTTCTACAACTCCGACTATGTGGCGGCCCGCGGCGACTGGCGGCCACCCGGAGCAGGAGGAGGAGCTGCTCGAGGGCCTGGACGTGTACGAGCTGTTCCTGCGCTTCTCCAGCCTGCACGTGCTGCGCCGTGGAGCCCGCCCTGCTGCAGCGCTACCGGGCGCCCGCGCAGCGCCGCGGCTCAGTGAGGACCTGTATCACCGCTGCCGCCAGAGCGCACTCGAGGGCCTGGGCTCGCACACAGCTGGCCATGCTGCTCTTCGAGCAGGAGCAGGGCAACAGCACCTGAGCCCGGCCCCGCCCCCGTGCCCAGGCCCCGCCCCTGGCGCCCAGGCTCTGCCCCCCAGCACCCTGGCCCGCCTGCCGGCCTCGCTGGACAGGGCCGGTGGCCAGCCTCAGCTCCTCCTTGGTCCCGTCGTTGCTCCCCGCAACCCCACCTCCCAACCCAGCTCCCTTGTTCCCCTGACGCTGCTGATTCAGGCTGTGGCCCAGTATTTATGCCCGACGCCAGCCTGCCCCTAGGGTGAGGCCCTGGGGCGGACTGTAGATGAGTTGATGGGGGTGGGCAGCTGAGAGAGGGGATGTCTCCCAGCATCTCCCTCCGAGACCCCCTGACGAAGTTCCCCACCTGAATAAACCGGCTGAGTGTGGACTAGTGATCTGAGTGGGGAGGCGCAGGTTTGCGGCCGGGAGAAGGGCGGGCTGGGGGCCGGGCTCTGTTTCCCCAGAGGCCAAGTCAGGCCTCTGGCCCCAGCGCCTGCTCGGCGGCCGCACCTCACACAGAGAATTCTTTATGCCTCTTTATTCCCGACTCTGGCAGCGACTCTAGAACACCCGGGGCCTGCTCCCCCACCCCCAGGTTCAGCCGAGGTCTCACCCACCCCTCCGCCTGCTTCCTGGGAGGGACTCGGCTTGAGGTGGGTGGGCATAGGGGCTTTGGGAGCTGGGCCAGGCCTGCTGGGCCCCCACTGGCAACTGGGCCTAGATAGAGGGACAGGGAGTAGAACCTGGCCAGCAATCCTGGGGACACACCCTCCTGCTTCTGGCTGGGGTCCTGGCTCTGCCTGAACCCCCGTGGTCCCACCCACCTTCTATGTCTGTACCCCACCCCACCCCGTGCTCGAATATATACAAATGTACAGAGGCCCCACCTGGCTGGGTGGGCCTTATGCCTCCCCCCCCAGGGCCTAAGGCTCCAGCTTGGGCACAAGAAGTGTTGGCGGGGACCCCCAAGCAGGGCATCCCGAGAGCAAGGACAGGGACCCACTGTGCGGTGGGCATCCCCTCCCCACATTCAGCGTGGGGCTGGCCCCAGGTCCTCTGTCCCAGGAGTGCGGGGAGACGGCGTGTGCAGGAAGAGCCTCTCATGTAGCACCGTCCTAGCAGGCGAAGTCTTCAAAGAGGCCCCGGGGCCATGCGGGTGGTGGTGGTTGGGGAGCAGGCCACTGGCGCCCCTCCTTCAGCTCGGCCACGGCTGGGGCAAGGACTCTACAAGGTAAAGAAGCAGCGCTTTAGCGCCCCCACACACACGGAAGCCTCTCTCTGGGTGACCCCACCAGCCCTTCCTGTCCTGAAGACAGGCTCTGGAAGCCAGGAGATCCGACCTTGGACCAGTACAGAAACGGAAGCTCACCGCACCTGGTCCTTCAGCTCCTGCAGGCCCAGAGTGGAGATGCCCCCGTGGACGTCCGCAGCGGGGTCTTGGGGCGCCTCAGGCCCGCTTCAGCCGATCCCAGGACACCTGAGGGTTTGGGAAAGTGGGTCTGATGAGGTCACCTGGGAGGTCCTGGGCGCACCCGCCTGACTTCTGTGCCTGAGCTCCTTGGGCCTTGGAAGCTGTCGGGAACCCTGGCCACCCTCTGGCCCCGTGGCCTTGCCGCCCCGCTCAGCCCTGCTCTGAGCCTCCCCCCACCCCGAGGCTGCCCCTTGCCTCATAGATATAGTCCAGGATCTCCAGCAGGGTGAGAAGCTGGCGCCGATGAACAGGCCCATCTGCCCGCCCAGGTCTCCTGTGGAGCGCGAGAGCAGGTCAGAGGGAAGCTCAGGCTGGAACCTCCCCACCAGGGCCAGGCGGGTGGGGGCAGGTCTCACCCAGCAGGGCGGAGAGGCCATAGGCTGCCCGCTGCTCCAGGGCCTCCAAGTCAGAGCTTCGAAGAAGATGTCCAGAACCAGGAAGTTCTCCCTGCAGGCACAGGGACGGGACAGGCTGTGCGGGGCCGCCTGCCTGAGCAGGAGGCTGGCAGTGGAGGACGCCCCAGACCCCACCCGTCCCGCCCTGGGGTGCTGGCGTCGCCCTCACGCTCCTCTGCGGGTGAGGCCTGGATGGTCAGCGAGCACCCCTGCACCTGTTGCTGGGCCCGGCCCCACGGCTCGCTCCAGCACCTTCCCGGCCTGCCCGGCCCCCGCAGCCCACACTGGCTTCCTCTTCCAGACTTGGAACCTGCCCAAGAACCCCCTACCTCAAGGGTGGCAGCTCCACCGCTGCACAGCCCCTGGTTCTCTCCCGGGATGCTCCCTCTCCTCCCAACCACCCCGACAGCGAGTCTTCCCAGCCCAGCTCACGCCCTGCCCGCCACAGATCTCTCCAGGCCTGCTAGCAGACCCCACCAGCACACACGGATTCACGCACACGTTGGGATGTGGGGTTTGTGCAACCCTCGAGATACCGAGCTTTCCTGCCCACACCCACCTTCTTCCCCTCCTTCCCTCTTCCCTCAGTTCTCCTGTCCGCATGGACACTGGCCCCATGGCTGGGCTAAAGGACCTAAACAATGCAAGAGTGGGGCAGAGCCTCATATGGCTCCACAACAGGGCTGACCGCAGTGCAGCCCAGGTAGGGGTTAGCGGTGAACAACTGTGACATCCTGTGCAAAGCAGAGCGCTCCCAGCCTCCAGTAGACTAGTGGAGGCGGTCCTTCATCTAACACCACACACCACACATATACAGACCACAGGTCACATATACCACACACCATATATATCACATACACCAGTTATACTACATACACCATACATATTCCTATCACATATCCCACACACCATATATATTACACACCACATATACTACATACGCCATGCATATTCCTATCAGATATCACATACCACATATATTCATACATCACACATATTCCTATCACATATACCGACATACCATATATACCACACACCGTATACTACATACACCACACATATCCCACACACTATATGTATCACACCACATATACTACATACATCACACATATTCCTACCACAAATACCACACATCATATATACCACACACTGTATATACCACATACCACACATATTCCTAACATGATACCATACACATATACAATATACCATACACCATATATACCACACATGACACACATATACACACCACATATACCACACACCATACACTACTCATATACATACCATATAAAATATACACACATAGAGGCCAGAGTGATAGTCCAGTGGGTAGGACATTTGCCTTGCAAGCAGTCAACCTGGGTTCGATCCCGGCACCCCATATGGTGCTCACGCAGTGCCAGGAGTGATTCCTGAGCGCAGAGCCAGGAGTAACCCTGAGCATCGCTGGGTGTGACCCAAAAAGCAAAAAAAAAAGTATACACACATATGCCACACACCACATATACCATACACTGCATATATCACACACATCAGATGTCACACATTCTACATGTACCACACATGTCATACACACCACATACACCACACAGTAGATTTATACCACAATTCTACATATACCACACAACACCTATGCCACAGCTATTTATACACCACACACCACATGTGCTCCACACCGCATATCCAACGTAGAGCCCACAAACACATACCTTATGTAGGTCTCGTTGCGGTTGTATTTCCTTGCCAGGTAGCGTGCAGAGCCCCTGTTAGGGATCCTGACCATGGAGATTTCTTTCCCATAGCGGGTCAGGTTGCAAGGGGTGGGGCAGAAACACGGGCCCCCGGAGCCTCCGCCCAAGGAGTCTGCAACCCAGAGGCACCAGCTGCCGTGGGAAGTCCCGGCGGGAGAGGCACGCCCCACCCCGTGCTGTGTGCAGGAGAATGGCTGGGGCCCCCAAGGCTCATCCCTCATCCCCTGACACGGGAATGTTCTCAGGGCCCTGAGGGAGGTACAGCTGACCCACCAGAACTGAGACCCCAGGAGGCTTCAGCCACACTTGGGACTCTGAGAGGCTGCAGGAATGGGAGGCTTATGAGCGAGTGGACGGACAGATGGACAATCAGAAGAGTAAAGGCACAGGGTTCCCCTGCTCGGGATGCCGGTTTCTCTGGCCACATGCCTCTCATTTACACGCATGCATGCACGCACACGGACACGCACAGACACACACACATGCAGGCACCTCGCCCTCTGGTTTGGCCCTTCAGGTCTGACGGTATGGAGAGCTGCGGATGTCCCTCCCGGTTCCTGCCACCCTCCCCCCCTCCCCTCCAGGACCTGAGGGGAGAAAAAGATTCCAGGTTCCCTCTGGCATCTGCCCATCCCATCTGGCTCCCCAACACCCACACATACACCTGTTTCTTTTGCTTTGACTTTTTGGGTCACACCTGGAAATGCCCAGGGCTTAATCCCGGCCCTGCACTCAGGATTTACTCCTGGGGTGCTCAGGGACCATATGGGATGCCGGGGATCATACCAAGTTGGTGGCTGTAACCGCTCCGGCCCTTACACATGTTTCTTTTATCCCTTTTTGTTTTGGTTTGGTTTGGTGAGGGACAACACCTGGCGGTGCTCAGAGGCTACTCCTGGCTCTTCGTTCAGGAATAACTCCTGGCGGTACTCATGGGTCCACACAGGATGCCGGAATCCAACCCAGGTCAGCTATGTGCAAGGCAAATGCCCTCCCTGCTATAATTACATAATAACCTACTATTGCTCCAGCCCCATCTTTATGCAGGATGAGTTCTAGGCTATACCGGTGGTACTTAAGGCTTACTCCTGGCTCTGGGCTTAGAAGTCACTCTGCAGAACTGGGAGCACCGTCTAGGGGCTGGGGATTGAACTGGAGTTGGCTGCGGACCGAGGCAAGTACTTTACCCACTGCACTCTCTCTCCAGCCCCACATCCACCCATTTCTTTTCTAAACACCCTCCGCTCTCCTCTATGGCACCGCTGGGTTTGGACTGAAGTCCTCCAGCTGTCAGAGTTCTCCCCAGCCTCCGTGCGCATCAAATGGTAAGAGGCTCCTTTACTGGTCACCCTGCTTCTTGCCTTACCTGCCTCATCAGCACCCCCTCCTGGCTCATCAGCGCCCCTTCCTGGCTCATCAGCGCCCCCTCCTGGCTCATCAGCGCCCTCTCTTAGCTCATCAGCGCCCCCCTCCTGGCTCATCAGCTCCCCCTCCTGGCTCATCAGCGCCCCCTCCTGGCTCATCAGCGCCCCCTCCTGGATCATCAGCGCCCCCTCCTGGATCATTAGCACCCTCCTCCCGCAGCTGTAGAACCCTGCCCTCTACCCAGCTGCTCAGCGTGGACAAGCAAACTCCCTCCAATCAAGCAGATAACTTAATGACTTCTCCCCAGGGATGACTGCTCCCCCTCAGGTCTCAGCTAGCCAGCACTTCCTCTCGAAACCCTCTGCACCTTTCGGTGTGTGTGGGTGGGGAGGGAACTACTGCCTTGGCGTGCCTTAAATTCATGCTTCTCCAGCACTACCTGTCCATCCTCTGCGAGAGCACCACTACCAGCACCAGAACAGGCTGTAGATACCCAGAGAATAAATGATTGCGTGAACAAATGATTGGGTGAATGAATGGATGGATGGATGGATGGATGGATGGATGGATGGATGGATGGATGGATGGATGGATGGATGGATGGATGGATGGATGGATGGATGGATGGATGGATGGGTGGGTGGGTGGATGGGTGGGTGGATGGATGGGTGGATAGATGGATGGATGGATGGATGGATGGATGGATGGATGGATGGATGGATGGATGGATGGATGGATGGATGGATGGATGGATGGATGGATGGGTGGGTGGATGGATGGATGGATGCATGCATGCATGCATGCATGCATGCATGCATGCATGGATGAGATGATGAACGAGCAAATACACATGGGGTCAAACCCAAGGGGCTTGCTTCACTCCCACAACTGGCCGCACTGTTCACTTCCTCTCCTCACTTGGCTCTTGGCTGCAGAGGGCAGCTCCCTTGCTAAATGGAGAATCCTAACTTTCCCCTTCTCCAGTTAGAGTTATGAGTTCTCTACAATCCCCTCCGCTGTCTCCACTTACCCAAGTGTCCCCACCTACAAAGGTCCTCAGACCTTATCCCAGAGCTTGGGGATAAGGACCCAGCTTTGGAATGCACCAGAGAGGTGCAGAGGGGGTGGAGAGGAGGTGGAGAGGGGTGAAGTGGAGGGTGGGCATTGCGAGGTGGGGGAGGAGGCAGGTGGCACCGACCCAGCGGCGTGGTCCGCACACTCAATGTAGATGTTGGGCGGGCAGATGGTCTCGTTGCCTGAAAGGGAGAAAGATTCTTCCAGCGCCCAAGGGCTCCCCCTCCCTCTCCCTCCCAAAGAGGGCGCCCACCTGCCTGCCTGCCCCTAGGGGCTCCCGGAGGCACCCCAGGCCCATGCAGGCGCACACGGGAACACCATCACACACCTACAGATATGAAGGAACGTGTGTAGAAGCATGCAGACGCTCACGCACGACTGTGTGCCCACATTTGAACCCCCGGCATACGGCTCCCACATTCACACGTGTAAATGTACTCTGGAGGGTCGGGAGGGGCTGAACCAAACAGGCACTCACAGGGAGACACATGGCACGCACCAGCCCACCCAGTGCACCCGGGCAGGTGACCCCAGGGGCTGGGTGCCCACCTGGCATGTGTACCATGCGGCAGTGGCAGCGCTGGAGCACGGCTTCCTTCTCGCAGCGCAGCCGGCAGGCAGACACGCTGTAGGCAGAGTAGCCCTGCAGCTCAGGCTCTCGCTGTCCACTCTCTGCCCGGCAGTTTCCCCAGGGCTGGGGCAGGTAGGTCAGCTGTAGAGGGTGCGAGGGATGGGGTCATGCCCAGGAACCCACCTGCACCGGCTGCTGCCTCCGGGTCTCTGGGAGAGCTGAAAGAGGCTGAGTCCATTGGGGGAGGGGCAGTTGATGTTTCCCCTATGAACCCCCCCCACGGGGCCCGGCCCTGGGGGCTGACCCGCTGCTCCTGGCAGGACACGAAGGTCTGGAAGCCTGGGGACACGCCAAAGCCCAGCTGGTGGATGTAGGGCGGCTCCTCCTGGCTGTGGATCTGCACCCGGATGCCGGCCTCAAACGACGTCTCATCTGCAAAGCAGAGATGCAGTCTGTGGACAAACGTGTCAGGCCCCAGGGCCCCGTCCACCGCCCACCTGCATACTTGTCTCTCTCCAGATGGGCAGATACTCCTCCTGCTGGATGTCCAGCATGATCTCCAGGCCACTACCCATGCCTCCCGCACGGCTGGGCAGCGAGCTCTGAGGGTCAGCATTGAAGGTGTAACACTTCCCGTAGCGAGTGTAGACCTGGGGAAGGGGAACGGAAGGAGGGGCTAAAACAATTCCTTGAGGGGCCGGAGCGATAGTCCAGCGGGTAGGGTGTTTGCCTTGCACGCGGCCAGCCCATGGGTTCCATCCCCGGTATCCCATATGGTCCCCTGAGCACCACCAGGAGTAATTCCTGAGTGCAGAGCCAGGAGAAACCCCTGAGCATCGCCGAGTGTGACCCAAAAAGCAAAAAAAAAAATAATTCCTTGAGTTTTGGGGTTTCCTGACCACCCCCAAGGGCCGCCAGGCCTGCCCCAACACCCCGGCCCCTCATTTCTCTAGGACTTCATCTTTTCTCCTTAAGATACACAACCGGGGCCCAGAGCACCAGTACAGGAGGGAGGGTATTTGCCTTGCACGTGGCCAACCTGGCTTGGATCCCCGGCATCCCATATGGTCGCTGAGCACTGCTAGGAGTAATTCCTGAGTGCAGAGCCAGGAGCAACCCCTGAGCTTCATCAGCTATGACCCAAATGGCAAAAGCTAAATAGAATACATCTCCGAGGGCTGGAGTGGCAGGCTGAGGCGCCGCCTTATGCACAGCTAACTTATATTTGTCCCCAACTACCACCGGGGTTGAGCAGAGGCAGAAGGAAGCCCTGAGGGCAGAGGACCTTTGCCCTGCATGCGGCTGACCCAGGTTCAATCCCTGGAATCCCGTATGATCCCCTGAGCACTGCCAGGAGTAATTCCTGAGTGCAAGGCCAGGAGTAAATCCTGAGCATTGCCAAATAAAACGATCCCAATTTCTCCCATTAGAATCCCCAAATTTCCTTCTGTTCCACCCCTCCATTCAACACAACCAGCAGCTGTTCTAGGCAAATCCCTCCCCAAGATCGATATGTGTCAGTGCCAGAGCGATGATACAGCAGGGAGGGCATTTGCCTTGCACGTGGGAAACCAGGGTTCGATCCTCGGCATCCCGTATGGTCTCCCGAGCACCGCCAGGAGTAATTTCCCGCGCAACTCAGCCCACCCCTTTCACATGGCAAGTTCCACCTAGTCTTGGCAGATGGTGCCTCATGGTCTCGCCTCATTTCCAGCCTCTCCTAGTCACGCCCACAGAAGTCCACAGCCACAGTGTGGGGACTGGACAAGTCTCGCGCCAGTTTATTTCCCAGAGACTCAAGCCTAACGCCCTTCCCCCATCCCGAAGGAGTCAGGTGCGGGATCCTTACCTGTCTCTCAGGGTGCTCCATCTCTGGGGACAAATCCAGACTTAGGGAACTGCCTTCCTAAGAGATCTTTGTTCACGAGCATCCCTCCTTGGAATGCCCTCCAGCTACACCCCCAACACACAATGGTTAACTGCTTTTATTGGAGGGAGGCTGGGGAGCAAAGTGTTGGGTCAGCGGTCTCAGGGGCTATTTTTGTCTCTGTGCTCAGGAGCGACCCCTGGCGGTGCCTGGTGGAACAACCAGGCTTGGAGCCTCTACAAAGCGCGTAGCCAAACGCTTTTTCCTCTCCGGACGCTATTGCATCTTCTACGTCTCAGTTTAGGGGCTCCTCCTTCGGATGCGACTCAAAACGCACATGCATCCACACTAACCACCCTCCGGGGTGGGGGAGGCGCGTCTCGCTTTGGTAACTGCGCTCAGAGACCATAGCAAGCTCTGAGATGATCTTGTTCCTCTATCTTCCTTGTTCGAGGTCCATTGCTCCCAGCCTAACTAGAGTGGGCGCTGCGTAGAGTGGGGATGCGTCGCCAGCATCCCGGCCGCTTCGAAGGCGTCCCTGGATCCTGAGGCTCTAGCTGCTCCTTTTTCCCCTCTGCGGCGAGATCCGAAATGGTCAGCAGATGGCGCTGGAGGCCCAGAGATGCCGGCGGACGCTCCCGCGGGTGTAGCAGGTGGGAGGCGAGGGAGGGGAGAAGCGGATGCAAGTTTCCCCGCAGAGACCAGCCCCTGGGTCAAATCCATCACAGGCAGCACCTTCCCTGCGGGCAGGGGGTCGCGCATTCAATCACTCTCTAGCTCTCCCGCCCTCTCCTAGGGAACATTTTCACACTGGTTACAGCCGCAGGAAAGGCAGGAAGCAGGCGTGTCCGAGGGAAAGGGGCCTAAAAGTCCAGCTTCACGGAGGGGCGGGAGCTCGGAGCTGTAGCAACTGCGGGGCGGGGGGAGGGGCACTCCAGTGTTGTGGGCGGAGTCGAGAGGGTCGGGGGTCCCTTGGACTTTCCATCCCTTTGGGTCTTCTTCCACCTGCCTTAGACTCCCAAAACAAAAGCACAGACGTCACAAGGAGCCTGTGGCTTCCAAGCACTGGCCACTTCCTGCTGGGATCTGGGCTCCCCTGGCCACTTCCTGCTGGGATCTGGGCTCCCCTGGCCACTTCCTGCTGGGATCTGGGCTCCCTCGTCTCAGGAGCTGGGTTTCTGCAGGTCACAGTGTGACTGTGGGTCCAGCCTAAGGCCACCAACGGGTGGCTGCCTGTGATGGGTTTGACCCAGGGGCTGGTCTCTGTGTGGGAAACTTGCATCCGCTTCTCCCTCCCTCGCCTCCCACCTGCTACACCCCGCGGAGCGCTCCGCCGGCATCTCTGGGCCTCCAGCGCCATCAGCCCTGGCACTCAGAACCTCAGCAGTCCCTAAATCACACCCCAGGTGGGGACAGCACGTCCCCCAGCCCCTAATCTCCACCCTCCATCTCTGAACCCTCTCCAGCTGCTGGGGGCCAGACCTCTTTTGTTTCCAGGTTCGGTTTGGGGGCCACATCCAGCGATGCTCAGGGCTCATTCCAAGAGGGGGTTGGGGACCATATGGAGTGCGGGATGGGGGGTGCGTGGAACCTGGGTGGGCCAGTCCTGGATTCTGTCCCTCTGTGTGGTAGGAGGCATGGGTATCGCCGGCCCTTCCAAACCCTTCATTCTGCTTTGCCTGCCTTGGCAGCTGTCCCCCACCCCCCCGGCCTCCTATAGACGAGGTAGCTGAGGCACAGAGTGGGCCCATATCTCAGGCCCCACGCTGGTCCTTCTCAGACTTGGCTGCACGAGAACACTGGGAGTTTGTTCATCTGCAGATTGGGGTTCAGGAGCTATTCGGGGTTTCCCTCTGAGCCCTGCAAGTATAACAACTCCTGGGCCCGAGGCCAAGATGCAGGGTGTGAGGCTCTGGGCTCTTGCTCAGATAAAGGGTCCCTGGAGAAAGGGGTCCCTAAAGGGCCAAGATTCTGGGATGGGGCCAGAGCGATGGGGAGAGTCTTGCATACGGCCTAGGATGGTTCGATCCCCAGCATCCCATATGGTCCACAGAGCACTGCCAGGGAGTAATTCCTGAGTGCAGAACCAGGAGTAACCCTTGAGCTGGATGTGACAAAAAAAAAAATATATATATATATATATATATATATACATATATATATATATATATATATATATATATATATATATATATATATATATTATTCTGGTGTGCCCTATAGATGTCCAGTGTCTGGAAGGCAGTGGGGAACATACAAGTATTACACCCAAATCTCAAAGCGCCCACCCGCTTCCTCCTTTTTCTTTCTTTTTTGGGGTCATACCCAGCGATGCTCAAGGGATACTCTTGGCTCCGCACTCAGGAATTACTCCTGGCAGGGGCGCAGAGGACCACATGGGGTGCCGGGAATCGAACCCAGGTGGGCCACGTGGAAGGCAAATGCCCTCCCTATTTACTATAGCTCCGGCCCCCTTCTCCTGTTTTAAGCCAAGAAGATGCTAGAATCAGCTTTTGCTGACACTGTCCGTTGTGAGCTTACGCCCAGTTGAGACTAAACAAGGCCTTGGCTGCAGGAGGGGCCGTGGGGGGGGTGGGGTGGGCTGCTTATTCATGACTCACCTCGGGTACAGTGCCCTGTCCTCAGGCAAGGCCAGTCTCCCCGCAGCTCACCCATGGACCAGTGACTCGGGAACCCCATTTCACCATCAGAACCCCAGGAACAGGGGAGGACGGGGGAAGGAGATGAAATGAAAGGATTCTACAGGGCCGCTGGGAGGTGCTTTTGCCTTGCACACGGCTCACCGGACTCAATCCCCAGCGCCCCATCGGTCCCTGAGCCCCCCATCAGGGAGTGATTTCTGGGGCTAGGAAAAGCCCTGAGCACCTTGGAGTGTGGCTCCTCAACCCACAAAAACAAAACAAACAAAAGAATAGAGACTAATGATCCCCACATTGGGTCCTTCCTGGGCTGCTGATGTCCCTGTCTTCTCTCCCCATTAAATATCATTGATGGGGCCGGAGCGATAGCCCAGCGGGTAGGGCGCTTGCATTGAACGTGGCCAGCCCATGCAGGCTCGGGTTCGATCCCGGCATCCCATATGGTCCCCTGAACACCGCCGGGAGTAATTCCTGAGCGCAGAGCCAGGAGAAGCCCCTGAGCATTGCTGGGTGTGACCCAAAAAGCAAAAAAAAAAAAAAAAAAAATCATTGTCCCGGGGCGGGGCGATAGCACAGTCAGTAGGGCGTTTGCCTTGCATGCGGCCGACCTGGGTTCGATTTCCCCAGTATCCCATATGGTCCCTCGAGCACCGCCAGGAGTAAATCCTGAGTGTAGTAGAGCCAGGAGTAACCCCTGAGCATTGCCGGGTGTGACCCACAAAAAAAAACTAGATAGACAGATAGATAGACAGACAGATAGATAGACAGACAGACAGACAGACAGACAGATAGATAGATAGATGATAGATAGGTAGGTAGGTAGATAGATAGATGATAGATGATAGATAGATAGATAGATAGATAGATAGATAGATAGATAGATAGATAGATAGATAGATAGATAGATAGATAGATAGATAGATAGATAGATAGATAGATAGGCAGATAGATAGATAGATAGGCAGATAGATAGATAGATAGGCAGATAGATAGATAGGCAGATAGATAGACAGATAGATAGATAGATAGATAGATAGATAGATAGATAGATAGATAGATAGATAGATAGATAGATAGATAGATAGATAGATAGATAGATAGATAGATAGATAGATAGATAGATAGATAGATAGATAGATAGATAGATGATAGCATTGTCCCATTCACGACTGGTGGGGAGCAATCACCAAGGTGGTTGGTAAGCAAACAGCAGAATTCCTTCCTCCCGCCCCAAACTTAGCTTCGTGCCAGAGTAGAGTCAAAACTCACAGGCCGAATGTCTGGTCACTGTCCAGCCCAGCCCGCCCTGAAGCGTGTCTCCAGAGCCACCCACAGCCACCCAGCGAGACCCTGAACCCAGGCGCAAGCAGGGCAGCGCCCACAGAGAAGGCTTCACCCCGCTGCCTCGGCGGTGGGGGAGGCAGCTCCGGGCACCCTGGGTGGAAGGTCTGGTCGGCTGCATCCGCTCTGCAGGGCTCGGTCGCCTGCACAGCCGGGTCAGGCCTGGTGACTGGGCAGCGCAGACCGTTGCCCCGGAGACGGTCCCTGGGCCAGGCAGCAGTGGCGGGCGCAGCCGCCAGATCCTAAGTGGCAGGACCTCTGGTAGCGGCACAGCCTGCCGGGTGTTCCATGACGACGGCACGGCCGCGGAGACACCAGGTCCCCTGGCTGTCCACTGCTGCTCCCCAAGACTGGCCCTCAGAAGCAGGGCAGGCACACAGGAGTGGGGGGCCAAGGCGGGACCACGGGTAGGGCAGGTTGCAGGCTGGCCACCAGGGGCAGTTTCCACACATCACCCTCAGCTCCGGCCCCACAGACACCTCAGCCTCCAGCCAACCCCTGAAGGGCCCTAACGGCTCCCCCGTGCCCCCTCCCACACCCGTCACACTTCTGGCCCTGGACTGAACACAGGATGGTGAGAAGGCCCCTTCGAGCGGCCTGGGCTCTGCCCGTAGTGTCTCCCCTGCCTACCCCCCAAGGGGACACTCTCTCTCTCTCTCTCCTCTCTCTCTCTCTCTCTCTCTCTCTCTCTCTCTCTCTCTCTCTCTCTCTCTCTCTCTCTCTCTCTCTCTCTCTCTCACTCTCACACCAATCTCAAGCTGTTCCACCAATCTCAGACTGTTTCTTGCTGGTCTTTCCAGCTTTCTTTTTCTTTTTTTCTTTATTGCTTTTTGGGTCACAGCCGGCAATGCCCAGGGGTTATTTCTGGCTCTGCACTCAGGAATTACTCCTGGCGGTGCTCAGGGACCATATGGGATGCCGGGATCGAACCCGGTCGGCCATGTGCAAGGCAAAATGCCCTACCCGCTGTGCTATCACTCCAGCCCCCTTTCTTTTCTTTTTTTTTGGGGAGTGGGTCACACCCAGCGATGTTCAGGGGTCACTCCTGGCTCTGGCTTTGCACTTAGGATCATTCCTGGCGGTGCTCTGGTGCTCATATGGGGATGCCGGGATCGAACCCGGGTCAGCCGCAGCCAGGCAAAAGTAGCCCCCGCTGTACTATGGCTCTGGCCCTTCAGCTGTCCGACCTGTCCTGAGAATGCTGTCATCATTACCCACAGGCTTCCAAACCTCGGCCCCTCACCCTTCTGTGTCCTTCCCGCCTCTGTCCTTTTCTTTTTTTTTTTATTTCTTTTATTATTATTATTTATTTATTTTTTTGCTTTTCTAGGTCACACCCGGCAATGCTCAGGGGTTACTCCTGGCTCTGCACTCAGGAATTACTCCTGGCGGTGCTCGGGGACCATATGGGATGCCGGGATTGAACCCGGGCCGGCACGGGCTGGCCGCATGCAAGGCAAACGCCCTACCTGCTGGACTATTGCTCCGGCCCTGTCCTTCTTTTTTTACTTTTCTTTTTTTTTTCTTTTTTGGTCTTTTTAGGCTATACCCAGGAGTCAGGGGTTACTCCTGGCTCTACACTCAGGAATTACTCCTGGCGGTGCTCGGGCGACCATATGGGATGCCGGGGATCGAACCTGGGTTGGCACATGCAATGCAAAGGCCCTCTCCACTGTACTATCGCCTCCGGATCCCCCTGTCTTTATGTCTTTCCCTACCCTCTGCCGCCCCCACCCAGCCGCCCGTTCCCTAGGCCTCTGCCTCTCTCCTGTGGACTGGTCCTCTCGGTCACTCCCCTTAGCCTAGAGGCTGGTCTCCCCCTGAGATTTTGCCTGAGCCTGAAGACTTCCCTGGGTCCCCCGCCAGTCCCTTCTCCAGAAGCCCCCTCCCCCTTGCCCTCCCAGCGCCTCCCCAGATGCCGCTCAGACAACCACAGAAGCTGCAGCCTCTGCCCACACCTCCCAGGTCCGGACCGGCTTCTGTCCTCCCCACCCCACTCCTCCCTGCAGTGGGGAGCCTTCAGGTTAACAGGCAATTAGCAAGGCCAGGGCTCAGCACGGGGGGGGGCTAGGGAGGCCCCCCGGCCAGGAGATAAGAAGCCACAGAGACCCAGCTAATCCCGCCACTAATCTGAGCCCGGCTTTATCTTCTCTGCCTTCTGGGTGCCCTGGCTCTGCCGAAGCACTGCACCCCCTCCTTTTTCCATGGCAGCTCCCAAATTCCAAATTCCATCAGCCCCCTCCCTCTCCAGGGCCCAGGCCTTTCCCTTAAGGCACTTGGAATGAGCCCCTGGGCCCGCAGAGCAGGGAGGGTCAGGGTAGGCCAGAAGAAAGGGCTCCATCTTATCACCCCAGACTGTGCCTAGCACCTCGGGATGGGCAGCTTCCAGCCCAGCTTTGCCCAGGCAGGACTGGGTCAAACATGTACACTCAAATCCTTCTCTTTCTTACCCCAGAACAGAGCAAAGACACAGACTAAAAAAAAAAAAAACATGGGGGTGGGGTGGGGTCCCAGCTCCACCTTCCTTTTCCTTTCCCCTACCCTCTACTCTCCCTCCCCACCATGGGCACTGCACGAAGTGTAGAGGTGCCCATGATCCAGTCAAGGGCACACTGGGGAAAAAGCCACAAAACAAGGGCCAGAGTGATGGTTCAGTGGGTAGGCACTTGCCTTCTTCACGTAGCCAACCTGGGTTCAATCTCTGGCATCCCACATGGTGCCCCCAAACACTGCCTGAGTGAGCCCTGAGCACAGAGCCAGGATTAAGCCCTGAATACCGCGGAGTGGCCAAACAAAGAAACAAAATCCTGGCAAAGGGCCCAGTGATAGCACAGCAGGGAGGGCGTTTGCCTTGCAGGCAGCTGACCAGAGCTCCATCCCCGGCCTCCCTTATGGTCCTGAGCACCACTGGGAGTGACTCCTGAGTGCAGAGCCAGGAGTAATCCCTGAGCATTGCCGGGTGTGGCCCAAAAAGAAAAAGAAAAACTCAGCATCCCTCCACCACCAACCCTGGGCAGCCCCTGCAGGGTCTCAGCCCTGGTCCCTGCCCCCGAGCCACTGCTGACAGCCGGGCAACAGCGATCGGTGGTGATTTATCGGCTGCCCCGTCTCCACATCTGTCGGGTATGTTGCGGGTGGTTGTCAGTCTCAGAGGACACGGATGAGCGGGAACAGGAGGATCCAAGTTAGTCTGAGGTGAGGGAATTAGGGGGTGGGGGAGAAGGGGGTGTGCGAGACGAAGGGATGTGACCTAGGAAATAAGGTATCTTGACCTTCATCACGTCGGGAGAGGGGCACTGATACTGATTTTCTTTGGTTTGGGGGTTCCACACCTGACAGTGCCGGGTCACCCCGGAGGGCCCCTGGGAAATTTGTGCAAGGCTAGGGTTCAATCCTGGCCGTCTGCACAGGAAACCTGCATTCAGCACGGTGAGGATCTCTCTAGCCCCGGGGCCATGCATTTTATTTTATTTTTATTTGTCATGGGGGAGGGGTTGCTGGTCCTTCCCTGGCAGAGGTTAGTCCTGGCTCTGCACTCAAGAATCTTCCGGGAGGAGCTCCGTGACCATAGGTGGTGCTGGGGATTGAAATCGAGCCTGGCTGCAACAAGGCACGCTCGTTTTTGTTGTTGTTTGCTTCGGGGCCACACCTGGAGGGGCTCAGCGCTTCCTCCTGGCTCTGGGCTCAGGCATCACTCCTGGAAGGACTTGGGGGACTAAATGCAGGTCCCTCTGTCACCTTTAAGGTCAGCTTCTTCACCCCAGGGATGCGTATTTAGTGCCTGAGAGATCAAATCCTGGTCCTGTCAGAGTCCAAGTGCAGTGGGGAGGGGAGGGTGTTTGCCTTGTGTGTACTGACCGGGTTCTATCCCCAGCACCCCAGCCGGTCCTCGGAGCCCTACCAGGAGTGATCCCTGAGCACAGAGCCAGGAGTAAACCAAGAGCATCTCCCTTGGCACCCCCAAAAAATAAAAAAGAAACCTCGACCACCTTGGATGTATGCAACTCCTCTGAGCTTCAAGTATTTCTGCATAGAGGGTAAGGGGTAGTTCTCCCCCCTGAGGACCAGAGGAATTCCGGGAATGCGGGGCTGACACTCTGAAAGAAGGCTGGGAGCGCGGGCTTCTGGCGCCTGCTGGGAGCTGGTGCTGTGGAACCAGCGTGCCCACCGAGCCCCGGGGCTTCTGTTCTCAGCTCACAGGACATCCTGACCCTGGGCCATGGCTCCGCTGTCATCCACAGCTTGGAAGAGCTACTGCGCTCTCCCGGGATGGAGCTGTGTGGCCGTGAGAGCCCAGCCTCGGAGAAGCGGCTTCACCAGACCCGCACTGGCTGTGGGATTCAGATGGAGTCGCTTAACCTCCCTGACCCTCCATTTTCATCTATTAAATGGGAATAATAGCAGGCACCCCTCGGAGGTGTACATTGTCCTGCCATGGGGAACATTTATTTAGTGTTTACTCTTGCCAGGCGGCCGTGCTAAGCACTTGATATAAATTAACTCCTTTGTCCTGGAGGCCTCTTATCATCACTGTTTCCAGACAGGATTCTGGAAACAAGAGCAAGGAGGCTCGAGGACCAGGGAGCAGAGGGAGGCAGGGATAGCATCCATCAACACCCACCAATGCCAGGTCTGGCCCCACGCCATCCCCAAGCCTGCCAGAGAGAACAGCTCAGACTGGTGTTGGTGTTGCTGGGAGGAATGGGTCCAGAACAGAAGAAACCACCTCTCTGCTATGGAGGCATTCCGCTCATTCATTCACTCATTCATTCATTCAGAAGATGTTCAATGTACAGCAGGTTAGGCGGATGGTCTTGCCAGGTTGACCTGGGTTTGAATCTCTGGCACCGCATAGGGTCCCACCAAACACCTTGAGGAGTGAGTCCTGAGCAGAGAGGCAGGCAGGAGTAAGTCTGAGCACGCTGACATGTGGAGTACAGGCTGCCGTGGAAGCTCTACCCTCTGAGTAACGGGGAGCCCTGGAGTGAGCCCTGAGCATCAAGCACGGGTCACTGGAGGACACGGCTGAGGGCTGGGTGTGGCCCCAGAAGTACTCAGCGAGGGGTCAAAGAGCACAGCAGGGACAGTGCTTGTCTTGCTCAATTCCATCGCCAGCACCCCATGTGGTCCCTGAGCACTGGTGCCAGGTGTGGCCCAAAAGCTAAGCAAAAAGGTGCTCAGTGAGCAGCTACCATGAGAACCAAGTATGGAGGGCTTCAGGGAGCAGCCCACCAAACACAACAGTCCCGAGAGAGATAGCTCTTGTCTTGTTCACAGCCAGCCCCGGTTGGATTTCCCCCCCCCCACATACCTGGTATGTTCCTCTGGGTCCTGCCCGAGTGACCCCTGAGCACTGCTGGGTGTGACCAAAAACAAAACATAAAACCCCCAAGAGTCGAAAGTGCAAGGAATTGGTTACTAGTTGAGTTCAGTGCCAGAGTGGGAGACCCCAGCAACTCCTTTGACAGTGGTTTGGAAGACCGCTGACGCAGAGTGGACCCACTGACCACCCAGAGAGATCCAGCTTGGTCTAGTTGGATGAGAATTACCAAGCCTTAAGGCCCGCCTAAAGGACCACCCCCTCCTGTCTAGTCCAAGTCAAGAGTCCCCCAAAGTGCTCTTCCAAGCGTTCAGCCCCCTGGCGGAGATACCGTCGGCCCAGCAGGAAATGGCCCAGCAGGAAACCGGCACCCGGGCGTTTGTTCGAATGAAAATGTTGGAGCAGGGGCCGGAGCGATAGCCCAGCGGGTAGGGCGTTTGCCTTGCACGTGGCCGGCCTATGCTGGCCCGGGTTCAATCCCCGGCATCCCATATGGTCCCCCGAGCACAGCCAGGAGTAATTCCTGAGCGAAGAGCCAGGAGTAACCCCTGAGTGTCACCGGGTGTGACCCAAAAAGAAAAAAAAAAAAAAAAAAAAAAGAAAATGTTGGAGCTGGGTGGAGGCCGCAGGACCCAGTGGGGAGCCAGGAAGGGGCTTGGTGTCCGAGCAGAGGCGGTGATGACCCTGTTTCCTGGGAAAGGAGAACGCAGAGCCTCCAGGTAAATTTAAAAAATAGAAGACAAACCTGTGAGGTTAGGGGCTGCTTGGCTCTATTTTTTTTCGGGGCGTCCATTTTTCAGGCGGAAATGCTGTTCTCACTCCGTGTGTTGGGAACAACACCCGGCGATGTTCAGGGGTCACTCCTGGCGGGGCTCCGGAGACCACACTTGGTACTGGGAATCGAACCCGGCTGGGCCGGCAGCCTGCAAAAAGCGAGCGCCTTCCCCCGCTGTCCTGCCTTCCGGATGGCTTCCAGGCGGGCACGCTTTGAATTAGGCACCTGAGATTTGCTCCCCGCCCCAGGCAAAGCGACGCCCTAAGATGTGTCAACTTGCCGCGCCCGTGTTTGTTTGGGCAGGTGGCGGGGTGCGGGTGCGCACCCTGGGGACCGCACCCGGCAGCTCGTCGCGCCGCGCGCCTCCTCGCCCCTCGGGGCAGACATCCATCACCGCGCGCGGCGCCCTCCCCGCCGGCTCCCCGCGCCTCGCCGCTCCTCCCCGGGTTCGCCTCATTTGCATTCCCCCCCGGCTCTCGGCTCCTCGGCAAAGTGACCTCCGCAAGCAGCGGCGCCAGAGGCTTCCTCGGCGGAGGGGGACACCGCTGCCTGCTTGGCCAGGGCCGGGAGCCGGCGTGCGAACCCCCGACGGCGCATTAGGGTCGGGGAGCGCCCGAGCCGGCCGCCGGTGCAGTGGGGCTGGATGCGGACAGCAGCTGGCGTCCCGGGGAGCCCCGTGCCAGTCTCTAGCTCCGAGACCGTCGCGGGCCTGGGGTAGGATTCGAACTCTCGGACTCAGAGTGGGGGTGTGGAGGTCCAAGTCAGGCGGGCCGAGCTATTCCCGAGACGGAACCGGCTACTCGGGAACCTGGGGCCCTCCAAGTGCCTGGTTGCCCTCCTCTCGACCCCCCACTGGAGAGGGGCCATGCCTCGGGGAGGCAGCCCAGATTCCCCAGCCCTTGGTTGATGGGGGTTTGGGGGCGCGCAGCCCCTGGCACCCAGCCCCAGGCCGCCGAGCCGCGTCCCCTCCCCCGTTTGGTATTTACACCTTTCACACATTTGTAAGCTATTATCCTGTCCACGCTTAGTCACCGCCGAGCCAAGCGCCACGGATTTAGCTCCTTTAATCTTTCCTCCTAAATCAATCCTCCATTTCCCCTTAATCATCCCGTGCCTCGGCTCTGAACTCTCGCTGCAGCAACCCCGGCAGGGCTCGCTGGCACGGCGCCCTCCGGCCCCCCGGCTGTCCCAAGGGCATGGTGAATCTTTGGGGGAGCAGGGTGATGGTGGTGGTGGACACTGGGGCAGAAGTTCAGGCAGCCCCCATTTGCTGGAAAATGCGCCCCACTCGGGACCTCCCCTAGCTCTGCCTTCCCAGCACCCCCTTCATCTGGGAGGGCGCCAAGCTCGAACCACGCTGAATCCAAACCAGAGGCAAAACCCCAGTCCCCATAACCCCATTCCCTCTGCTGCTCCAGAGAGGGGCAGAGAGAAGGGGGAGCCCCCCCATCAATCAGCCTGAGCACCCCCTTCCTGACAGGCGCCTGTTCATCTGTCCTGGACGACGGTCTCCACCTCGCCATCACTCACCGCTCTCCGCCTCTCCACGGGAGTAGCCCTGGGCTCCCTCATGGGGACCTCTGGCCTCCTTCCTGAGCCCCCCAGACCCTGCATACTAGGCCTGAGTGAGGTTGCCTCACCGCCACCAGAGGGAGCACATCCCCCCAGAGCAGAGGGCAGGGGGGGGGTCCGGGAAGGAGCCCTGCAGGGGAGCAGAGGGCGGACAGGAGGGGCGTGGGGCCATTTCTTCCCGTGCTAATCAGCATCTTCCGGCAGTGCCCTGAGAAGCTGAGTGATAATGAGCCCAGCTCGGGGCTGATTCCTGATTAATGAAGAGGCCGCAGGGCTGCTGAGTGGGCCCGCGCGGCCCCTCCCTAGCGCCCTCCCCACTGCCCTGCCCTTGGCTGCCACTTGGACCACGCCACTCAGGTCCCTTCCCTCAACGGTCTGTGGGGGTGGGGGAGACCAGTCTTTTGTTAAATCAAGAAATGTTTTCATTAAAAGAATTAAGGTTCCGGTCTTCTCGATAAATGAGAAGACCCCACTCCCAGCCCAGGTTTGGGCAGCCACGAGAGGGTCACTGTTGGCACCCCACTCCAGGGACAAAGGGTGCTTGCTTGCAAGCAACTGACCTGGCACCTCTAGCTGGCTGGGAACGAACCTTGAGTGCAGAGCTTGAGCCCCGCTGGGTGTGACGCCCCAAACAAACAAAGCAGAAAGAAGCAGAAGTAGCTGCTTCCAAGCCGGGGTGGGGGCATGAGTAATCTGTCCTCACGCCCCCTTCACCCCTGTTCCCCACCCAACCCGTGGACCACAGGTTCACCTCCTTGAGAGCTGATGGGTCCTGGGCAAGCAAGCTGGAGGGGGGGTGGGGTCTTTGCACCCCAGTAGGTAAGTCACCAGGATCACCCCTCAGTGGAGATCCTCCACCCTTCTATATTCAAAAGGGGGGCATCGTGCAGACACCTGGAGCCAGTGACAAAGTTGGGGCGGAGTCCCCAGGGGTGTCGGGGAGCCCAGGCTTGGTAGCGGGCCTGGTTCTGCTCCCTCGGCTCAGAGCTGTCCTGGCAGGCGGCTGGGGCGAGGCTGGGCGAGGAGGGAGGAGGGCAGAATGGGGGACTGCCCAGCTGGAAGAGGCCCTCGTCTAATTGTGCCTGATTAGTAGAGAGGAAGAGAACAGGGCGAAGTGATTAATAGGCGCGGCAGTCACCAGCGCTCAGGGAGGGCGCGCGGGAGGGCAGAAACGGTGCCGTGCCCACAGGTCTCTGGCCACCTGTCCCTGCAGTGGCTGCCTGGGCCTGCCCGAGCACCCCACCAGGAGGGGCTGGGTTCTGCTTCCCCGAGGTCCCCCCTTCACCTCTGTCCCCTCCCATCCCCCTCCACCCCCCCACCGGCTCCATTTTCTAGTCCAGGGGACAATGGAAGAGGAAAGAACAAGCTTTGCCCAAAGATGAGGCGGGTCCTGCCTGCTGGGCAGCAGAGGTGCGTGCTCTACTGGGGCTCTGTCCCAGTCACCCTGCTCTCCCCCACACTGGGCTGTGTCCTCAGCTCACCCCGACCCTCAGCTCCGAGCAGGAAGCTCAGTGCCAGCCCTTAGCAACCCCTTAGATCCTTGAGTCTGGCTGGCTGCTGTCCTTTGCTCTGCCCTGCTCTGGCCAAGCGCCTAACCTGTCCCCAGGGCCCCCTAGAGTCACACTGTCCAGTCTGGCGGCTAGCACACATGCCTATGCCTGCAAAGTCCATTCCCTTAATTGCAGCTGTAACATCTGGGTGCTCTGTCACCAGCAGGGTTGGTGATGGGTGCAGGCGACTGTGTGGATCCAGATCTTTACGCTGGATTGTTGGGTGGCACCCAGCAGAGAGGGGTATGGTGTCTCTGGCACGTGACTGGTAACGGGGAAACTGAGGAACATGGGGGTACTGGGGACAGAGAGCACAGGCCTGGGGGGGGGGGAGGCAGGCGGGGTGAGGGACAGGTGCATCGCTGGCCCGAAGGAGGCTGTCCTTGCATGGAGGTTGGGGGGGGTATTTAGGGCAGGAGAGACAGTACAACAGTTAAGACTCTTGCCTTGCCTGCTCTAGACTGGAGTTCGATCCCCAGCGCCCCATATGCTGCCCCTGAGCACAGAGCCAGGAGCAAGCCCTGGGCATCGCCAGTGGGACCCTCAAACAAACAGACTCGCACCACTCCACGCGGACGTAGCTTGCACTCTGAGCCCAGGACACCCCCTTCGCCGTCCATGCAACTCCAGAATCCTCTTTGTCCTGATATTTGGGACAAATAACTCCAGAACAGACGCAGCAGGAGCTTCCGGGACTTCTCCGAGGCCACCCAGCAGGCAGGCCAGGCAAGGATCTGGATCCAGAACTAATCTGTTTCCCACTCCGCATCCAGGGAGAGGCAGAGGTGAACCGGAGAAGCCTGGTGTCAAAGGGGGCTCCTGACTCTTGAAGAAGGGGCCTGGGAACACCAGGGCGCAGGGAGCAGGGGGCGAAGGAACCAGGGCAGGAAGGTGCTTCCTTACAGCTGCCCAGCCCCCTGCTATCTCCCCCTCCCCGCCCCGGCCTCATCCCTTAAGCCCTCACAGTCCTCTCCTGCCCTAAGAGGCCCCTCCGGACTCTCAGGCAGTTACCACCAGGGCTTAATCCCGCCATTCTCCGCTGCCCTGCAGGGGGCCCTCACTCTCCAACGTTGGGTTGAGCTTGGGCATGTCCCCAGTGCCACACCAGGCCACCACTTGGGGACAAAGAGCCCCGAGCAGTGACGACACCCCAAAAGGGCAGATAGAGGGATCTGAAAGTGTTGCAGGGGGAATCCTTGGGAGCATGGGGGGGTGAGCGCGATGGCGTTGGTAAGAGAGAAGCGAGAGCAGGGGACTGGGGGAGGGCGCGTTACCCGGAGTAAAAATAGGCTGGAAAATGTGACATTTATTAACTCGGATTCCAGAGGAAAGGTCACAGCAGAATGGGGAGTGGGGAGGGGAGGCCAAGAGAGCCATGGAAACCCCAGGACCCCCTTCCCCAGGGCTGGTGCCACCACTGACCTCCCTCCTCCCGCTTCCTGGCCACTTCTCCCTCTATGCCCAGTCGCCAGTGGCTCCCGGCCTGTGTCCCATTGGCGACCCCCCCAGCCCCTCTCCGTCTCCCCGCTCCCTCTTGCTCTCACAGTGCACCCCTCACCTCCCCACCGCTCAGGCTCTTGGACACCATCGCTCCTCCTAACTGCAGTGCCAGGACCAGGAGAACCACAATCGGGGGTGGTGGGGGTGGGCAGGGAGGCTGTGGGGGCTGTGTTCTAGGCTGGGCAGGGGCCGCTTTGGGGAGCACCCCAGGGAGCCCAGAGCCCCACTGCTGGCTTTGCTCCTCCACCCTTCCAGGTCCCACCACACCAGACCCAAGAACTTCTGTCCTCTCGCTGCAGCCCCAGGCACGAAAGGACAGAGGGAGACTCTGCCTCGCCTCTGCCCAGCAATGCCCAGGACCCAGCAGGACTGGCCATTCTGGCTCCAGGGCTCCGTAGTCCTCTCAGCGGCCAGGCCAGGAACTCGCCCCCTCCCCTTTTCCACTTCCCTCTCCAGCTCTCCCTCCCATGGAGCTTTCCTCACTCCTCCACTCTCAACCTGCCAGGGGCTGCGCCAGGGAGGGGGCTTAGGCACAGCTGTCCGGCTCTGTAGACAGAGCTAGCCCTCGATTCCACCCCCCACTGTGCCCACTATGGCCCCTAGGTTCTGCTTCCTCCCAATGCCCCGGAGATCAGAAAGGCCAAAGCATCACACTCTGCCCCCACTTCCTCCAGGGGACCCTCTGGGCTCTGGCTTGGAGAGCGGTGATTTTTTTTTTTTAATTTTGGGGCCACACCCAGTTGTGCTTAGGAGTTCCTCCTGGCTCTGTGCTCAGGGATCACACCTGGTAGGGCTCTGGAGACTGTCAGGGGATGCCTGGGATCACACCCGACTCGTCCATGTGCAAGGCTTTCGCTCCAGCCCCGAGAGAGCAATGATTTTTTCCTAGAAGGGGGTGTGACCAGATGCAAGGCCAGTACCCCCTGCCCCTTCCTGCACACACGGCGTCTCCCTCCTGCTCCTTCCTGCAATTGCACCCAACTCTGAGGCAGGAGGACCCCAGGCTGTGTGAGTGTGTGTGTGTGTGTGTGTGTGTGTGTGTGTGTGTGCACTTCTGGCAATACTGAGGCAGAGAGAGAATAAGATTGTGTGTGTACGGTGGTGGCGAGGGGGGCAGCTGGGACATTAGGAGGAAGCTGCATCTCTAGGACTGGACCTAAAGGTGGGCCCTGAATTGTCCACATTGATGCCATGTGTTTGCACCCGCACAGGCGGCGCTGAGGAGGGCGAGAGAATGTACGCACAGTGCCACCTTCCACTGTCAGGAAAGGACCAGGGGAGTCTAGAAAAACATCCCCTGGGCCTGGGGGCGGCGGGGGGACCACTGGAGACTGTCAAACAGAAGGTGCTGGAACCCTCCGACTAACACCTGTGGGGGCAGGTGTGCCCGTGAGAGCACCAGAGCCACACTGCTCCCTGAGAGTGTGTGCAAGTGTGTTCAAACCTGGGCAGGGGGCCACAGGGATGGACACAATGGATGGACACTACCCAAGGGCGCCGACAAGCCCAGCGTGACCCCTGCTCTGTGCAGCTGAAAGCCAGGATGTGGGCCCAGTGCTGAGAGCTCAGAGTGAGCACACGAAGGTTCTGGTAAGGATGGGGCGCAAGAGGGGAGGGGCCTTTGGGCACACATCCCTGAGTGGGTGATCTGTGTGTGCACACATCTCTAAGTGTCCGTAGGCGCATGCGTATACATGCAATGTGTGTGCATGTGTGCACGTGTGTGCCGGCTGCAGTGTGGGGGCAGGCACACACGAGGACATGAAGGATGCTCAGTGGAAGGGCCAGAGCCCGTAAAGGAGCTGCAAGAGCTCGGCCAGAGCCGGGAGGGAGGGGCCGCGTGAAAGGGCCATGTGTGAGTGGCTCTGAAAGGGGGGTGTGTGTGAGAGACACTGGAATTAGTGTCCACCAAGACCGGTGCAAGCCAGCCTGCCGTTCGGGCCAGCTCACCAGGGAGGCTGCTTGGAGCCCACCCCCACCACGGGCCCCCCTCGCAAACCTCACTCCAAGGGGAAAAGATTCCAGTAGCCACAGAAGGAAAAAGGGAGCAAGAGAGAAAAAACTGGGGGAGGTCAGTTGGCCCGGCCTGGGCCTGGTGCATGCATTCCCTGCATGCCTCAGGAGCCCCTGGGATCGTGGCAGGACCCCCGGCCCCCCAGACCTGTGCACTGCAGCCGAGCCAAAGGAGTCGCCAGCACCACATGCCAGGGTAAGCCCCTGCGAGCGTCCCCTGCTCCGTGGCCGGGAAGCCCGAGGGAAGCCCCCGGGCTCTGGGGAAGAGCTGAGGCCTGCCTGCCTCTGGCGGTGGAAGAAGGGGAAAGCCCCTGCCTGCCGAGGGTGCCCCCACGCAGCACCCCTCCCTGCCCCCACCCACCTCTGCCTCCAGCCACCCCAGGCTGGGCGGGCCAGCCGGCAGGACTTACCACGGAGAAGTTGCTGGCGGAGCAGCGGTGGCCGCTGAAGTTGCAGCTCTTGAGCATGTCAGCAAGCTGGTGGCCGGTGCGGTTGAGGATGTCCACCATGTCGGGGTCTGGGTAGCGCAGGCCAGCAGCCCGATGCCCGTCCCGGTCCGGGGGGTAGCCCAGTGAGATTGGCCAGGTGGAAGATGTCAGCGTCGCTGAGGGCCGAGTGCCGGAAGCGGTTGATATTGCAGAGGGTGACCGCTGGGAAGCCGGCCACGGGGGCTGGGACCGCAGGGTCCACGGAGACCAGGTGAGGTCGGGTCAAGTAGCCCCGGGCCAGGCCGGCTGCCTGGTACAAGAAAGCCGCCAGCGAGGTGAGGAGGGCCAGTGCCCACAGGGTCCGGCGCAGTCCACGGGGTCCTGGGCCACAGGCCCGGCCCAGCCCATGCAGGGTGCTGCTGCTGGCAAAGGTGGCCAAGTCTCGGGGGGGCTGCTGGCCCCCGGGCCGCCCCCAGGAGGCTCTGCTCATCTCCTGCTTCCTTCTCCTTGGGTTTCGCATCCTCCTCTGCAAATTTGATTTTGCACACAATCTCGATCGGCATCTGTCCCCGGCTGCTGGGACTGGCCGGAGCCTCTCTGCCCTGTCCCCTCCCTGGCCAGCCAGCCCCCGCCCCCCCACCACACACACACACCGGTGCCCTCCCGAGCAGTGGTGCTGGTGGTGGCAACGGCAGCCGCTCGCTCTTCTAAACTCGGGGCAAGCGGCAGAGGAGGACGACCGGGCTGGGGTGGGGCCCGGGTGGGGGGCGTCACTCCCACTCGCAGCCTCTCCCGCCGCCCGCCGCCTGCCGCCCGCCGCCGCTGCCGCCGCTGTCTCTCTCCTCGATCGTCTCCTTGTGGCTTCCCTTATCAGCACCAGCACAGCTGTCAGCCCCTGCGTGTGTCCCTGCGAGCGAGCGAGTGAGCGAGGGGAGCGAGCGCGGCTCTGCCACGCCGCGCAGCATGTGCTCGGAGCCCACCCCGCGCTTAATAATTCAGGACGTGTCAACAGCGGTTCACCCGCGCGGCCTGGGCGCGGGAGCCAGGCGAGGAGGGGCAGCCCCCGGCCCCGTCCGGCCGGCTCTGGCGACCCTAGCCTAACTCTTTTACACTCTGGCTACTCCTGGGGTTCCCCGCTCCCCCTTGCCCTCGCCTCCGCCTGGCCCCACTCCCAGCCACGCAGGGAGCAGTGTGACCCCCTCCCCACACTCCGCAACTCTGT
This sequence comes from Cryptotis parvus, assembly GCA_021461705.1. Lineage (NCBI taxonomy): Eukaryota > Metazoa > Chordata > Mammalia > Eulipotyphla > Soricidae > Cryptotis > Cryptotis parvus. Next base: position 99,776 of record JAJIBD010032087.1, read on the forward strand.
CGCTCTTAGGGACCGCGTTCCAGGAGGGATCAACTCAGCCCCTCACATCCTGGTCTTGCTGAGTCTCCCTCAGCACCTGGCCGGCCCCTGACCAGCCGCGCCTCCTACTTAGTCCAGCTGCCACAAGCTCCTCCTTGGGAGAGCCACTTGTTTGAATGAGGGGAGGGCAGGGACCCCCTCTCGGCACCCCCACCCCCAGATTCTCCAGGGCTTGGCTCCTCCAAACCCCCTGCCTGCCCCACCTCTGCGACCTTTGGCCAGACCGCTGCCCTCACCCCCACCCCATTTTTCCTCCATCCTCAAACCCAGTCACTGGCACCCAGCTGGGCAGCTTTGCTTTGTGTCCCCCTACGTCTATGGCCACTGTCGGTCGGGGAGAGAGACTCCGGTGAGCAGTCCAGCGAGCTGGGGAGGTGTAAAGTGGGGTTATCTCACACAGAGGGGGCTAGGGGCTGGGGTGGGCTGGAGGAATAGCACAGAGCATGTGTTGGGGGCTTGGGGGTTCCCTCGCAGGACCAGACGGGTGTAAACATACAGTGAGGGGGCGGGGACTGGGCTGGTCGTTGCTGGAAGCTGGCATGTAGGCAGAGATGGGGACGCCTGTGGGCAGGCCAAGAGCTGCCTGGGTGCCCCCGATCAGGGGAGGGTTGCCCCGGGGGCGCTGTGTACGGGTGAGAGAGTGCCCCGACAGGGGAGAAAGCATTAGTCCCTCCGAGGAAAGGGTGGGGGGCTGATTAATCGGGGCGCTAATGAGCAGCAGGGAGAGGAAGCTCAGAGGGGCGGGGGAGGAGGCTCCATCGATCCGAGCCGCGGAACCAGCAGCAGAAAAAAAGTGAGAAGGGGGAATCGATCCGAGGGAAACGGCAGCTGCTGGGGATTAGAGTCGAGGCCGCCCGCGCCCAGCGGCAGCCCGCCCCCGCGCTGCAGGCCCCGCCCCTCGCTGCAGGCCCCGCCCCCGCCCCGCCCCCGCCCCGAGGGCCCGGGCCAGCTCCGGCCCCCGCCCCGGGGAGCCTCGGGTGCAGCCAGGCCGGGTCGCGCCTTCAGTCACAGGCCATGCCAACCGGGACCAGCCCCTCCTGGCCACACTCGGTACCCCGCTTGGGCTAGTCCCCACCGGCTCCTCAAGTCGGGGTTTCCCCCCCCACAAACCCTCTTAATTTGCCTCGGGGCCACATAAGACACCCCCCGTCACACCCCCTTCAGCGGTGGCATTGCCCCCCAGGGCAAGTGGGGGTGGTGGCGCGAAACCACTGCTGAGTATGTACCTAGATGATGGCCCAGACAGTTCCTCTGACTGCCCATGCATGCCCACCCGTGCTGGGGCCCTAAGTCCCCGCCCGTCCAGCCCCGCCCCCCCGCCACCACCCCCCAGCCTCCCTCTCTTCCCCTTTCTCCTAGTATCGATTTTTCTTTACTGTTTTTTTTAAAGGTGATTTAATTGCTTTTTAAGGTTACTTCAATCTGGGGCTCTGCCAAGACTACGGGGAGAGGCCCCCAGCTCCTCGCCGCTGCCCGGGACTCCGTGCCTGTCCCTAAACTCTCCGCCGCCCCTGAGATCTGCCTGCCGACCACCCACCCGCGCAGCCCACGAGCCGGGTCACTCCCTGCAGCCTGAGGGCACCGGGCACCGCCCTCAGGGGAGCTAATGGACCGCAGGGACTTGGGCGGGTGAGGGGCTGAGGGGCTGTCCAGGCTGCAGCGAGCCGCTCGTGTCCCCCCTTTTTGCTCCGCTGCCCAGCTGTCTCTAATTGTCCCCAGGCTCCCAAGCCCCCCAGGGATCTGCTTGTCGTGGGAGTCACCCACCCCCAACATCCTTTCTTCCGCCCCTGGGACTCCTCCCCCTTCTCCAATCTCTGCTGCCCCGACCCCCTTCCCCTCTGGCCCCGTTCTCTCCCCCTCTCCCTGCCTGCCTGCCTCTCTGCCCGGCTGCAGTTGGGTGATAATCTCCCTCATTTAGCCTCGCGGCTGCTTCCCCGGCTCATTGCCCAGCTGGTCCCTGGGGCCCGGCCCAGCATTTTCCCCACCCCCAGCCTGGCGCCCAAGCTCCCCAGCGCTTCCCTAGGCCCCCCCACCCACTCCCCTGGGACCTTATGTCCCCTGCTGGGAGCCTATGGGCCAAGAGGGGCTGGCTGGAACCTGCCCAGGGTCTGCCCCAGGAAGGCTGGGAAGCAGGGTGCCGTGGGTGCAGAACAGGCTCTGACCCGTACTCCACTGCCCTCCAACTGTCCCCACTGTCCACCTTTGTCCCCAGTCTTATTCTCTGGCGGCCCCTCCCCAACCCAGGGGGCTGGCCTGGGCTTCCTGACAGCCGGAAAGTGATGGCAGTTGGCCGAGAGGCAGAGATGACGGTGGAACGTGGGGCCGCGGCAGAGGGTGCAAGAGAGGGTTGGAGCCGCCCGGCAGAGAGCACAAGGGCTACGTTACTGGGGCCAAGACCCCAAAGACAGCCCTCCTAGCACCCAGCCCTCCTAGCACCCAGCCCTCCTAGCACCCAGCCCTCCCAGCACCCAGCGCTCCCAGCACCCAGCGTGCACCTGGGGCTCTGGGCTGTTTGCTTCTGTTCCCACCCCAGGGTCCCCTACGCTGAGTGCAGCTGCTCTGGCCCAGCAAGTCCCATTCATAAGCGCCAGGCACCCACAGCCTCCCGGTCAGCGCCTCCTGCGGCTGTCCCCGTCCCTAGCCTCCCTGGGCTCCCTGAGGACACCCCTGGGCCCTTCTCCCTGTCCAGACTCCTGTCCTGAGTCTGGCTCCCGTGTGGACCACGGGATGGGTGAGTGAGGGTGGGACATAGCAGGAAGGACAGTGATGGGGTGGGGGGGCCGGAGCTGGGCCAGGCCTGGCTGGCGGAGCAAGCCGCGGTGACAAACGGGCTGTGCGGGGGCCGAGGGGCGGGGGCGGACGGCTGCTGATTTATCTGGGTTATTTATGCCGCGGACGAGGCAGGAGAAGCGGTTAATGAGAGTCCCAGGGAAGGGGGTGGTGGGGGGAGGCCCAGACGTGATCGGAGGCTCCTGAAGAGGGTTAGTCCCACGGCCAGGCCCTACCCACACCCCCCAGCTCCAGTGTGGGCCACCCTCCCACCACATCCCTTTGGAGCATAAGCAGCCCCGGCCAGGAGCCCCTCCCCAGGACCTGTCTGCCCAGTAGCTACGATCAACACCCCCACACACACGTACACACACATACACACACACCATGTCCTTTGGGGCACTCCCAGGCCAAGGCAGTGGGGCGCTAGGATGGAGACCAGAGCCAAGATTGGAGAGCAGCAAGGGGGGCCAGGGAGAGCGACAAGCCGGGAGCCATGGACACTGACCCAGGGCGGGAGAGGCCAGAGGGGAGGCCAGAGGGAGGAGGGCCAGAGGAGCAAATTGGGATGCTGAGGCTGGAGAGAGGGCAAAGGGCGCTGGGCCGCGGGTCTGGTGTTAGCCCCCCAGGCTGTCTTGGGGGACCAGAGGCAGAGGCGGGCAGGGGGTGCCGGTCAGAGCCCAGCGAGCCTGGAAGGAGGGGAGAGGATCTGGGGAGGGAGGGGGGGAGAGGGCTTTGCAGCAGGAAAGCTGCTGGGAGCAGATAAGGCTCACAGCAGCGGGAGGGATTAAAGCTCCGAGGGGCCCGGGCGACGTGGGACCGGAGGGGGTCTGGGGGGAGGGCAAGACACCGACCAAGGAGAGGAAGGGAGAAAGCAGGGCTGGTGGTGGGTGGGGGAGTGTTGGAGGCTCAGGGGCTTAATCAGGGGGCCAAGCATGGCCATCATCGCCTGGCAAAGGAGGGTTCAGATGATGTCTTCTGGGGAGGATGGGCCTCCCGAGGAAGGGTAGCAGGGCCGAGAGGGTGCTCAGGGCAGGGTCCTAGCCGGGCACTGTGTGTGTGTGTGTGTGTGTGTGTGGTGTGGTGCGTGTGCGCGCGCGCGCGGGAGCGGGGCTAGCGGCAGGGGCCAATCCTGGGCGGCGCTGCGCTCACGGCCGCAGACCGAGGCCACAGCGCCTCCTGGAGGCAGCCGAAGGTACAACGTTGCGGGAGCAAGCCCGGGTTGTGGAGGCCCGCCAGCCTGCAGGGGATGGATCCCCCTTCCTGGGCCCCCAATATTCCGATCAGGCCCCTGGAACAGGTGGCGAGGCCCACGTCTCAGAGGGGCGCCTTGGTGGGGCAGCAAGTGGCTCCCCCCCAGGCTCACGCCTTGCACCTCGCCTTGTTTCACCGCCGCCTGCCCCTGCCCCGGGGCTCTGGGGTGGCCCGGGGGGGCAGGGGCGGGGGGGCGGAGTGATTGCGTGTTTGTCAGTTCTCCTGTCAGCACACAGGAGTGCCTGAGAGCTGGTGGGTGTATGCGCCTCGCCTGGGAGTTTGTGTCTGTTGGCAGAGGTGTCGCGGGGCGTCTGTCTCAGGGGTGGGGGGTGTGCCCTGCGCTTGCTTTGGCCCCTGTCCCCTCCACTTCGTGTTTTGGGGAGGTCGGCTCTGGGCACACCCAGCTGTGCCCCGTGCTGATGCGGCAGATGTGGCAGGGCCCCAGCTGTGCCTGCTTCTCCGGGAGGGGAGGGACTGCAATCTGCTCCCCCGCTAATGGCTGCAGCGTGCCAGGGGAGGGGGTGGGGCTGGGGGCTGCTGCCCTCCCCCACGTCCGCCCCGCACAGTCCGTGTTCTTGGCTGGGCTGGCTCCTGAGCCCGTCCAATTCCTCTCCTCACCCCAGTCCTGTCCCCAGTCTGCTCTCCTCCCTGTCGCCCCATCCAGCTCCGCGCCAGGGACCCGCCCCCCAACTCCCCGGCCCCCCAGCTCGCTCCCCCTCGCTGATTTTACAGAATAATCTTTTTATGGAAACCAAAAAAAAAAAAATAAAAGCGCTAATGGCAGGAGCGCACCCCTCCCCGCATCCCTCCCCCATTTCCCCACTTCCCACCCGAGTCCCTCCCTTCTCCCTTCAGTACCCCTCCCGGGGCCACCCCACCTGGGCTCTTGGGGGCCGAGGAGGTCCCAGAGGTGGTTAAGGGGGCTCCCAGGTCTGCTCTCCCTCCACCGCACGCCTGGCCCAGCTTCCCAGCCCCTCCCACCCCAGCACTGACCCTTTCCCCTTCCAGTGCCTCCCCAACACGGCCCTACCCCACTGAGCCCCCCAGGGGGGTCCTGGGAACCAGGGCCTGACACAGACTTATTGGATTTCACGGTGTTTTGCTGAGAAAATAATTAAATTATCATATTTATGATGGAGCTGCCGTGGCCCCTGCCAACCACTCGGAACAGACGGGTCAGGACTGGGGAGGTGAGGGGCGCCCTGGGTGGGGGCCTCAGGAGGGCTGTCACCCCAGGCCCACAGGAGGCACTGGTGTCCCCAGCCAGCCTCATGGACAGTGACCAGACCTAGGGGTGAGGTGGGTGACAGGTCAGGCTTGCTAACGTGGTCCTTCTGTCAGGGGTGGAAGTGGCCAGGGAGGTGACTTAAGCTCCAGCCCCCGCCCCCTGTCCCCCTCAGCCACTCTTCAGGAAGCACAGGCCTTCTCCCAGCCCGCAACAGCACGGGCAGAGGCTGGGCTCTGTCCCAGTCGCTGGTGCTGATCACAAGCCCCCCCCGCCTGCCACCCTGCCGCTGCCAGGACCCCCCTCCCCTCCCCCACACCAACCCCCCCATTCTCTTCGGGTAATTAGATTCCTCTCAATTAGCAGATTACGATCATTACCAGCTCATCTGGCAACCAAACTCCACGCACCCACAGCTGGGGAAGGGGGTACCAGTGGTCAGGACTAGGCAGGAGACAGGGTAAGGTTCTCAGGGGCGCCGAGAGGAGGGACAGGAGGGTCCACATCTCCCCTCAGGTGCCCTCCTGCCCACCACCCCGATGGCACAGAGCATGCCAGCATCTTTCTAGAGAGGCGGGCATGGGTTCAGGCCCACCTCCGCCCCCTACCCGCCATCAGGGGGCCGCAAGCAGACACCAGGGAGAACCCCCCAAGCTCCCCAGAGCCGGGCAGCAGCAGATGGAGCTGGCAAAGCAGAAAACAGACCGGGCTGGGGCCCAGCAGGCGGCACAGAGAGCGAGGCTATGGGGTGCGCCAGGCTCACCCCAGCTCCTGGGCCGCCTGCACCCCCACTGCCCAGGCAAAATCCTTCATCCTTCCCTCCGGAATCCTTCCTGGCCGGGGCTGAGCCAGGCCCAGTGAAGAGGAACCAGGAGGCGGGCAAATGGGTAGGGGTGGGCAGGGGTGCAGGCGGGGGCTGGGGGCTGGCGGGAGCCTGCGGGGAAGAGGCTGAGGCCTGGGCAGGGGGGTTAACCAGGCTCCCGTTTCATTATTCATGAGCCCGCAGCAATGACTCCAATTTAAATGCTAATGTGGGGGGCCTGACTCAGCCGCCCCCCTTCCGCCCCACCCCAGCCCAGGCACAAGCAGAGCCCATGCTGGCTCTAAGTTCACTGGGGTTTATTGGGGAGCAGAGGGGCAGCCCTGGACCCCCGGCCACCCGCACTGCTGGGGCACTGCTGCTCCCAGCGGGTGAAGATCCTGCCTGCATACCAGGCCGGCAGGCAGGCGCAGGGAGGCGTTGGGGGCCTGGAGGGAGGCCCCTCAGAGGATGATCTGGTTGGTGAAGCTTCGGCTCAGCTCCTTGTGCGGTAGAACAATGGAGTTCAGGATGAGCACCTCGGCGGGGATCCGGACGCGGCAGCCTGCAGCGAAGCGGGGAAGAGCACAGGGAGGCCCTGGGTGGGGAGGGCAGGAGGCCTTGGTCCTCCGGAGGGACCCCACAGCCGCCCATCTGTGGTCTGGCCGCCTGCCCCTGTGATTCACGGGGGCCTGGCACACAGCAGGCGCTGGGCAAATGTTTGCTGAAGAGATGCATGCTTGAACACACACACACACACACACACACACACACACACACACACTCTTAGGCACACAGGCTGGGAGCATACACACATACACATGCTTGAACATACATAACACACGCACACGAGTGAGCGTAGACAGCAGCTTTCCGTCCTTGAAGAGGCTCTTGCTGTCCATGTGAGCTCAGGGGCTTTTGGGGTGGGAGTCGTTGGGGGTCCCCTCCACACACACACGGGCATGAGTATGCACTCAGGAAAACAGGGATGAGCGCACACACACACACACGTGTACACACACAGAACTGGCATGAGCGCACACCTATAGGCGCACGGGATAGAACACATGAGCGTGAGCATTTTCGCACACAGGAGTGTGTGCACACATGACAGGAACGGACACACGTGTGCACGCAAGCAGACACAGGGGACACGCGGTGTACATGCACCCAGGAGCACGCAGGCACCCACGGGCGCCCCTACCCAGGATGGTGATGGCCGGCAGCAGCTTCCCATCCTTGAAGAGGCTCTCGCTGTCCATGTGGGCTCGGGGGTCGTTGGGGTTGGGGTCGCTCGGGGGTCCCCTCCCACGCGGGCCCAGCGCCCCACCGTGCTCCCCCCAGCCCACAATGCTGTGCAGAACACATGTATGCTCCTGCCAGACAAGCCGGGGTGAGGTGAGCAGCAGGGAGAGGCCGCGACCGCCTCCCCAAACCCCCCATGGAGGTGCCCATGCTCTTTCCTCTTGGGCGCCCACCTGCAGCATGGCTCCGTGGAGGACGATGGTCTCACGGAGACGCACCCCTCGCCTACAACCACGCCCTCCCCAATGGAGACGTTGGGGCCCAGCTGTGGAGGAAGAGCATGGGTCAGAGTCTTGAAGGAAGCCCACGTGCCCCACACCCAAGCCCGAGTCCCAGGGGAACCCCGTGACCCTTAAGCCCAAGGCCCCAGGAGACCAGGGGTAGGGAGCTGTGCTTGGGGCTCTGTCAACCCCTGAATCCAGGATGGGGGGGAGGAGCCACACTGCCTTCCCCCTCAGATCCCAATGGCCTCCTCCGTCTGACTGCATTCCCATCACTTACCACAGCCGAAGGGGCCACCTTAGCTGTTGGATGGATGTAAACATTTCCTAGGGTGGGAGAGAGGTCCTAGGTATGATAGGTATGAAGCCCCCTACACCAGACCCCTACGTGGGGGAGCTCAGGCCAGAGGAGTGGGCAGTTTAGGACAGGGTGGAGGGGGAGGGTACCTCGAATCCACGGGCCTCCCGGGCTGTGTTTGGCGAGGCGTTCTGGGTGCGTGAGCTGGTACTGGCCCAGGTAGAGGCGGGAAGCGTAGAGGGCTGAGCTGGGGGCCGTAGAGTGGAGTGAGGGCCACAGGAGTGCCAGGAACCCCAGTGCCCCAGGCCTCTGCCCCCTCCCCTAGGACCCTCTCCTACCCAGCAGACTTGATCTGGCTCCAGACACCATCTGTGAGGTGCACGTAGATCTGGCCCTGCCCAGCCAGTGCAGAGAACACATCCTGCTCCAGGCGGATGGTGCCGGCCCCGCCACAGGCTCGAGGCGCCCTCCCTGGCAGGAGAAGGGATGAGAATAGGGACCGGGGGGCGGCCCCCTGGCGGATCCTCTCCAAGGGGGCTCTCCCATAGGCCCTAACTCCTCCAGCTGAGGGGCTCTCCTGGGGAACCCCAGGTACCAACTGACAGCCCTCCCTGGGGTTCAGAGGCCCCTGTCCCGACCCTCCCTGCCCTGCCTCAGGGCACCTCCCTCTAGCTGGGCAGCCGGAAGGAGACAAACTCACCCCGGAGAAAGGCAGCTGGTGAGGGCAGAAAGAGAAGGAGAAGGAGATGGAGACACCAGCTCGGGAGGGATAAGAGGCCCTGAGACTGGACGGACAGAGGCTGAAGTACGGGTGGGTGAGCACAGCCAAAAGAGAAGGGTGCTAGAGGTGGTGGGAGGGGGCCGAGGGTGGGGGGACGGGCTGTGACGGGGTGGCCTGCAGGGCTGAGGCAGGGCGCTGTGCTCCCTGGATGCCGCCCTCCTTTCTGAAAGGCATGTGGGGGACACCAGGGGCTGGAGAGGAAGGGAGCAGAAGGGGCGTGGCAGGCGGCAGTGACAGAGAAGCAAGTGGGACGGATAAGGAAGAGGGACAGAATGAGGTCAGAAGGGGAGGGCCTGGAGGCTGGGCCGGGAAGGAGAAAAGGAAGGTGAGCAGGAGCGGGGAGGAGGGCAAGGGCGCCGAGCGGGTGGGGGCTGTGCCCGGGACCAGGGCGGGGGGGCCCCCACCCGCCTCACAGGTGCCCGTCCTGCTGGTTGCGCTGGAAGACATCCCGGAGGGGCTTCAGGGCTTCGGGGAGAACAGGTAGATGCCGCAGTTGATGATGTCGCTCACGAACGTGCTGGGCTTCTCCACGTAGTGCAGGACCTGGAGGCGCCAGGCTGAGGAGGCCCAAAGGGGCTCTGCCTGCAACCCCTCCCCCGCACCGCCCCACGCCACTCCAAAACTCCCAGCCCCTGACTGCTGAGAAGTGCGCACCGAGTCCGTGCCTGGGCGCCTTCCTGGCTCCAGCTCTGCACACCCAGCCCTCCCTGACACTGTCTCCCTTCAGAGGACTCCACAGGGTCCACATGGACCCTTCTCCCGGCAAGGTCTGCGAGTCAGGTGTCTCCTCCTTCAGGGAGCCCTCCTGGGTCCTGAGCAAGGCTGGTGGGAGTGGGGGAGCCCTTGTGCTCCCATATCCCCCTCAAGCCCCTAGCCTACAGCAGCTCACCCCAGGAGCGGGGCATACTGAGCCCCTGGCTCTGGCCTGATCTTTGGGGAACTCAGGGCAATGGGGCTGCCAGCAGGCACATCCCAGCAGAGGGGTGATGGGCGGGTGGCCCAGGGCAGATACCCAGCCAGCCCCCTTTTTCCTCCTCTCACCTCATGCGTCTGGGGGTTCTCCACGATGCAGCCATAGTTGAGGGACTGCGCCCTGTTGGCCTGGAAGACAGTGACCGAGACGGTGACCCGCATGACCACATGCCCACAGCACCTGGCAGGCAACTTGCTGCCAGCTCTCCTGACACCTTGAACCAGCCCGGTGACAGCTGACAGCTGCCCTCCCTGCCACCGCGGAGGGGGTCAACCCCTCCCGCCCGCAGGCCCAGTCTGGCGAGAGCAACCACCACCACCCCCTCACCGTGGTGCCCAGGAGGAGGAAAGGGCGTGGCTGGCGCCCGGTGGGCAGCGAGCATGGCATTCAGTGGGAAGTCGGAGCAGACATCAGCGTTCAGCACGAAGAAGGCCTCGGGGCTGCCGGCCAGGATCTGGTCTCGGAAGTGGTAGAGCCCCCGCCAGTGCCCAGGGGGCGAATTCCTGCAGGTACCTGTGTCCCCCCGCAGAAGCCAGCTCAGCGAGAGAAGGATCGAAACAGGGGCGGAACGCTCCTGCTTCCACAGCCCCACCAGGCCCACAGAGAGGTCGCTACTACACAGCGCCTCCATCCACAGGCTGCCACCCCTTGCACGGTGCACACACCTGACCGGAAGGTTGAACTCCTGCTGAGCGCCTTCCAGGAAGCGGGTGAGGGCCTCATCGGGTTGGTAGAAGCCAATGAGCAAGATCTCCTGCATCCCGGGGACCTGCGGACAGGGACGAGCCAACAGGAAGAAACCTTGGGGAAACCCACAAGAGAAGGAAATGTTGGCCTCGGTGGTGGGGCCTCTGCTTCCTCCTCTGGCCTGCAGGGCCCCAACTTTACATTTTTGGGCCAGAGAGGTGGTATAGCGGTGGGGAGGGCGACTGTCTTGGACATGCCCAGCCCAGGTTTGATCCCTGGCACCCCATATGGTCCCCTGAGGCCCGCCAGGAGTACCCCTGAGAGCAGAGTCAGGAGTAAGACCTGAGCAGTGCTGGGAGTAGCCTCCAAAACCGAAATAATAAATTTACTTATTTATTTTAATGAGATTTGTCCTTTAGTGTTTGCTTCTTTTGGATGATATGCAGCAACGCTCAGGATTACTCAGGCTCTGTATTCATGAAATTTTTTTTTTTTGGTCACGCCGGGCAATGCTCAGGGGTTTCTCCTGGCTTTGCACTCAGGAATTTCTCCTGGCGGTGCTCGGGGGACCATATGGGATGCCGGGGATCGAACCCTGGCCGGCACACGCCGGCTGCGTGCAAGGCAAATGCGTTACCCACTGGACCATCGCTCTGGGCCCTCAGGAATTACTATTACTGGGCAGTACCCAGGGGACCATATGGGGATGTTGAGGATGGAATCAGGACAGCCGCATGCAAGGCAAACAATCTCCCTGCTGTACTATTGCCGTGGCCCCCAAAATTAAATTCAAAACTATTAAAAATGTTCCCCTTTTCTCCGTATTCCCCCAAACCTCTGCTCATACATCTGAAAACCCTTGGTCCCCTCACCTCAACTGTATGGATTTCCCCGTATTTGCCCTTGAGAACATTTTATCAAGTCTACACTGGACCAAGCATCTAACACACCATGGGTAAGCTTTGTCAGCTCAGAGAGCAGGCTGAATCCCTGTCCCCGTTCCCACCAAGCCCCCGCCCCACCCACTGCCATTTTACAAAGAAGGAAATTAAAGTTCAGAACGGCCAAGAAATTTGTTCAAGTTCCTACATCAGACAGAGGCTATAGTCAAATAAAGTCTTGCTGTGCCACAGCAATAGTACAGCGGGTATAGGCTTGTGTGCACACGATTCTGATTAAAAGAGACCGGAGGTAAAGTGCAGCGGGGACCTGGGTTCGATCCCTAGCACCACCTCTGTTCCCCAAGCCCCACCAGGAGCGATCCCTGGGCACCACCGGGTGTAACCCCGCCTTCCCGTCCCCCAAAATAAAAGTCAGGACTAGGGGAAGGAGAGCCGAGTTGCTGAGAATGCTCCAGGGAGCCATTCTCAGGGGCCTCCTGAACGAAGGCTCTTGGAGTTGGTCCTTCGTGGGAGCGTTCACGGTGGGAAAGGGAAGGACAGTATGAAAGGGATGAGCAGGAAGTTACCTGGGCACAGGCTTCAATGTGGTGCTGGATCATAGGGACCCCCGCCACTGGAAACAGGGGTTTGGGCACCTCAAAAGACAATGGTCTGAAGCGAGTCCCTGGTACGGTCAGAGCAGCGCAGATCAGCTTCCTGCCCCCACCCCAGAACCCCCACCTCTGCCAACAACTCCAGTGCAACAGCTTCTACCCACTTCCCCCTGGCTCCTCACCCTTTTGGGGGCCTCCAATCAGGATCACAGCTTTGAGCATGACAGCGCCTGCTCCCTAAGCCTTAAATCACAACAGACGAATCAGTTCAGACCTAGCACCTCAATTCAGGAGTGCGTCAGAGCACCACCGACAGCCCCAAAGCGACTCTTAGCTCTCTGATGGACCCAAAGTTTCAATACGATTCTCCCTGACCCTTCTCAAATCCCAGCCCCACAATGATTCCTGAAATCCACATGGCAGTGTGGCCCCTCACACTGGAGTCACTAATTCAGTGACTCTGAATTAGTGTTTGGTCCTGTCTAGCACCAAACACTCAAAATAAACGGGAATCCCAACTCACTTATCTCACTCTAGATGTTAAGCTTTGAATCCCAACACTGAGCCCTGAATATTAAACTCCCAATGCTGAGTAAGCCCCAGCTACCTAACTAAAAACGTGAGTGAATCCCCAAATCCTCCCAAACACCCCGATCTGCGCTGAATTCTGAATCCTGAAACTGACCTCTGGGTGACGACGCCTGAATCAAATGACAGATTCCTTGGCATGCCAAACACCGAATCCACCAAGCCTCAGAGCCGCAATAACGACGAAAAGCGCTGGGTCTCTCTCTGGGTTTGGAGGATTGACTGGTGCCCTCGGATACCTACAACTGACAGCCTAAAAAAGGAAAAATCCCAAATTCGAGAAGCCAGGGGTCCCGGGAGCAGCACGGGGGGAGGGCGTGCGGAGAACCACCCGCATCCACTGAGCCCACCCTCGGTCTCGGGGCTGACCCCTCCTGCTACCCCTTCATCGACTCCTTTTACCACTAGCTCCCTTTATTCCAGCTCTGCCGCGCTGCTGAGAGCTCCTTCCGCGCACGTGTCTTCGCGCTCCTCGCGAGAACTCCTCCGCACAGCCTGCCGGGAATTGTAGTCCGTACCACCTCCCGGTGCTTCGGAGCTCCAGCACGGAACTCGGCGGCGGACAAGAGGCGTGGCCAAGGGCTCCAGGGGGCAGATCCAAGCGAGAAGGGTGGTGGTGGGGAGAGACCTAAGAAGTAACGACGAGAATCTTAAAACCCGGGCCGTTTGTTGGCCGGGAGCAGCCAAAGTAAAGAACTACTTCTACAAAGCAGAGATGACAAGGGTCCGAGGATAGCACAGTGGCTAGGACGCTCGCCTTGCACGCGGTCAAGCCGGGTTCGATTCCCGGCATCCAAACGGTCTCCCGAGCACAGCCAGGAGTGATTTCTGAGTGCAGAGCCAGGAGTAAGCTCTGAGCACCACCTGGTGTGGCTAAAACACAACACAAGCAAGAGCAGGGTTGTCCGTTCCACCCCTCCAGTACCCGCTCCCCCACCCACCAGGTCAGGACTCTGGAGGAAGGTCTGGGGACCCTTTCATGCCACGTCCACACGAGCGAAGCCCTGGTGCAGCCACGTATTACTCGCACGAGTTGATCCGCGAGTTCCGACGGATTCCAAGTACACTGTGGGGAGCGGGACCGCGGGCTCGTTTACGCGCGCCCTGGCTGGGGCTCATTTAACAGCTCTTCGCGGGCCGGCCCACTCCTGCGATCTCTGAGTTCTGTTCCGCCCGCCCTCCAAATACAGGCGTGCCCCTGCCTCGGGTCACTGCCCTTGCCTGCGGGTCCTCCCAAAATTCTTTCCAATCTTGAACCAACCGCCGGCGCGAGCAGGTTCGCCGGGGTCAGCGTCTCCGAGGTGCTTTTGCTGCGCCTTCGTGTTGTCTGGTCCCTTTTGAATCGTTGCTGCAGGGACCACGGCAAGGGGAAAAGGTCCAGTTGTAGCTGGGCTGGGGTTTTTCTCCGCACCTCTTTACAGCTGGCCTTACAGCCGAGATGCATTCAGAATCACGGTGGGTTGTGACTTTGGCGCAACCTTCCTGGGACTTCATCTTCTCGGGCTTTACGAGACTCATCGCAGAGCCTCTGCTTCGCAAGACGGGCTGGGGTCGGTCCAACGATAAACCCGGGGGCGGGGGAAGCCCAGCTTGTCGCTGCGTCTCGCGGTGCCTTCGCTCCCTGTGTTGGGAGCCAGCACAGATCACCAATCTCGGCTCTGCAGAAGGTTCCCTGTGACCTTGAGGCCCTGAATGGACTTAGCCTGGGTAGGAAGGGATGGCTGATCTACGCCCTGGACACAGAGCTGAGCTGGCCACGGCGGGTCTCCGTAGGCCCCGGGTTAGACGCGCGCCGCTGCACCGGGCGGGCGCTGTCCCGGGGTGGCGACCCTCTGCGGTGCTGGCTCTGCGCCGCGGGCGCGCGGACTTCGGCTTCGCTCAGAGTCGGCGCACGGGCCGAAGCGGGTGGTTAAGTCGATGCTGTAGATAGCCCGGGTCGGGGGAGCTCGTCGTCGCACACCCCCAGTGCAACTACGTCAGGGGCTTCGAAGACGTGGCAATACTTGCTTGGGTCAGTGGCGCAGCTCCAGCTGGGGAATAGGTCCCGGGAAGCGGGGACGCGCAGGACGGCTCGACCCCCGACCTTCCATCAGCAACCACGTCCACCAGTTGCTTCCAGCACCCGCCGCGGGTCCTTCTCGCACAGCTCCTTCGGGGACGCAGTCGTAGGCTGGGGTTCAGGGGTCCCGCAACGCTGGACAGAGCTTCTGGCCACAGGCATACTGCCCCCTGCTGGTACCCTCGCTCCCTAAACCCTTCTGGGTTGGGGCGAGCGGGAAGGAAGGTGATCTGCGCCTGGAGCGATAGCACGCGGCCGGCCCAGGTTCGACCCCCGCATCCTATATGGCCCCCAAGTTCCGACAGGGAGTAATTCCTGAGCAGAGAGCCAGGAGTAACCCCTGAGCGTCGCTGGGTGTGACCCAAAAAGCAAAAAATAAAAACAAAACAAAATGGTAGATCTACTGGCATTTCACAGCCCCCATAACCACTGTCCACTATGCCCAGGGACCCTAGCGACTCCTGATCCTGTAATCTGGGTCCCACCTCAAGGGCTTCCTCTCATCAGCGGCCCAGATAAGAGATCTAGAGGTGAATAGCTGCCCTCTGGGTGGGGGCTGGGGGTGACGGATGTCCAGGGTACATCCTGGAGGCAGGCTTTTATTTTTATTTGCTCAGACCTTGAGTCTTCTCCCTCCTCCCCTCCCCAATTCAGAACATGCCAGGGAATGTCTAGGATTGGTGTAGGGTTTGGGGTGGGGGGTCTCACCTTTGGGAGTCAACTTCAGGTCCTTTGTCCTCTAACAGGCTTCATGGAGCCCATCAGGTTGGCACTGTAGGGACACAGGTAGTGCTCAGCCCCTACACCCTGGCGTTTTGTTTGTTTGTTATTTTGGACCAAGAACTGTTCTTTGCCAAGCACCGGCAGTGCTCAGAGATTATTCCTCACCCCTGTGCTCAGAGATCATTTCCAGCAGGTTCAGGGAACCATAGGGATGCTGGGGGGTTGAACCAGGGTCAGCCGTGTGCAAAGCAAGCTGTCTGTCCTTCCCACTGTACTATCTCTCCGGTTAGGAACCCTGGTTTTATGGAGAAGTCCGCTCTAAATTGCTTTGTTTGACATGGCTGTCTCCCCAGCGTCCCCAGCCCTCCGGCTTCCTCCCCCTGACCCAGCCAGGCTCCTTATTTTGCCGGAGGAAGCCCGGGAATGCTGGCTGCCGGATAACAAGGTTCAGCCGACAACGTCGGGGAAAAGGGTCTGAGCGTTTGCAGACGGCATCCCGGAACGAAGCCCGAGTAGCGGCCGACTCCGCTGCCCGGACGTTTCCATGTAGCTGTCAGGACCAATCCGCAAGCGGCTACTCCCCCATTGCCGCAGCCCCGGAGACACTAGAGCTGTCATTTTCACACACTGCCCCTGGCGGTAAACCGAGATTAAACCTCGAGGGGACCGAGAAGATTTTTTTTTTTTTTGGAGGCGGGAACTTCTCCATCCCCTTCAGCACCCCCTCCTCTTCTTCCTGTGACTGGCTAGGTCCGTCTGCGTTGCTTTCTCCACGGAGATCGGCAGTAATAACCACTCCCAACTCTAGGTCTGCTCATGCCCTTTGGGGAGCGGAAAAACAGATTTAGGGACGACTGACCACCTGCTGTGAATGTCCCCCCCCTCACCCTATGGGAGACTTGCCCGGACTTCAGTGGGGGGTGGGGGGGCAGGAGCCAGCTGGAGCGCTGCTCCTGTTCACTGTCAGGTGCGGCTTGCTGACTCCTTAGATCAGAGTCATTTTGACACGATTCTGCTGACATAAATTACCTTTGCTCCTCCGGTTTGGAACAAGCAGTTATGTGCCATCTCCAGTGGAGAAGGAAGAGAGCTCAAGAAGGGGCGGGGTGGGCTGTAGAGGAATGTGCCACTCATCACGCAGGAGTTCAGGCACCTCATTTTTATATGCAAACACTTGCCTTGCGGAGGGACCGGAGACCCTCCCAGGCAAACGACACCTGCATGGCTGTAATGACGGTGGGCATGGCAGCTCTCGGTCCCCTTCCAGCTGGCTTTAACATTCTGTCGTTTTGTGACGATAGGGTTTGCCCCTTCCCCAGGGGGTCCTGAGAGCCAGAGAGGCCAGGCTGGCAAAGGGCTGTTTGGATTCTAGCCGAGTTGCCCTCTGCCCTCAGAGGGTGCACAGGAGCCAGCTCTGTGACCATGAAACAGGGCTGGGGTGCCTTAATTTCTCTGCCAAGAACCATTTCCTAGAAGGGGAAGGGAGGAAGCAGTCCCTCTGAGCGGGGAGAACAGGAACTGTGCCCCTCTCCCGGCACACCCGAGGGCTCCTGGGGACTGGGCCCATCTCTGATCCCTCTCACACTGCCCTGTGCACTGGTGTCCTGGTGTTCCGCTCATGCTACGACACAGAGCACAGGCCTGATCACTCCTTGGCAGCTCATCAACCTGCTGCTCTTGCAACCATGACGAACCACCAGGAGCTGGCCTGACCTCAGTTAAGAGATAGGATTGGGGTGTGGGCTGACCCATTCCCAGCGTCCTCCATGGGGCACGTGTGCAGGGGTGTAGAGTGATGCAAGGGGTCTGGTAATCCTATTGGGAGTCCAGAAACGTCAAAGGGACAGAGTGAAGTCTCTCCGCCCTCAGGAGCAGAGCAGAGGTCAGGGCTGGGCACTCTGGCTCTGGCAGCCCGGAGCAGCCTGAAACGTCCGGACCCCCAGGGTACCCTCCAGCCCAGGCTGTCCTGTCCCATACACCACACAGAGGTCCTGCTGCTTGCCATTTTTATTTCCTTTGTGACAGACAGACAGACAGACAGCTGCACAGACAGCTGGGTTGGGCAGGGGAGTGGGAGTGGGGGACGGTCAGCACAACGTGGGCAACAGGGACTGGGTGGGAGGAAAACCTCACAAAGTCAGTAAGTAAATAAACACCAACGGGAAAAGGACGAAGGCCACAGAGGGGCGGTGGGGCAGCCGTGGGCCAGCACCCAGAGGGGGGCAGCCTTGCATGTCCACTGCCCCTTCCCTCTTCCTCCGAGTGCTGACCGCTGACTTCCTGTGTCCTCTCTGAGTCCCTTTTCCTCGCTCGCCCGCCCTCGCCCCTCTCACACACTGGCACTGCCCCCTGGCACTGACCCACATCCTGTCCTTCCATCTCTGATCCTCCTGCCCCTGGCCCTGGGCGCCTTCCTTCTTTGCCTCTCCAGCTAGTGGGTGCCCCCTAGGTGCACCGTCGCCCCACCCATGGGACCTTCTTAGTCCCCCTCCCTAGCCCGCACATTCTTGCTTGTCCCCTGCACTTCCTGTTCCACCACGGCCCAGCCCGGCTGACGACGGGTCCCAGCTCTGGCTCCGGCCGGATGGTTTGGCTGGAGCCCGGGGCCTCTGTGCCCACAGGTCCATGAGGTAAAAGCCCCACCGGATGTTGCTGCTGGTGGTGTCTGAAGCCCGGGGGGGGCCTCCCGGCTCCACATGGGCCCTGGAATGGAGCCCGAGTTGAAGCCCGAGGCTGTCTGGGGTCCGAGTCGCTAGGGGTTGCCGGGGAGCGCCAGCAGCACCTTGTGGCGGGTGGCGGCCTCCAAGGCGGCGCCGCTGCTCCGCTCAGGAACTCCTTGAGGCGGTTGGTGGTGAAGGTGAGTGTCTGGCGGCGCAGCTTCATTAGGTAGGCGTCCTGCAGCCACGGGTGGGCCAGGCAGTCCTGCAGCGAGGGCCGGCTCCCTGCCAGGGCCGGGGACAGTGAGGCATGGCAGTGCCACCTACTCTGCGCCCCCAGGCTGGTGGGCAGGGGGCCCCGGGCAACTGAGAGCCTCAATTTCCAGAGGTGAGGAATGGGGACAGTGCCGGATCCTGCCTCTCTCCCGGTTGTTCCAGGCCTCCAAGCACAGGCAGTCAGGACGCAACAGCAGGGGCTATAGTAAGAATGTGTCTAGCAGCACCAGCAGTACTGGTACCAACGGTAATAGTCAGAGTAATATGAGAACCCCGCCTGTTTCGGGCCTCACGTCTGGGCAGGGCAGTTAGGAAGTGAGAGGGAATCGTAAGAACGTGAAGCAACAGTACCAGCAGTGAGAGTAACGGCAACAATAGTAACACAAGAAACCCCGACTGTTTTAGGCCTCAGGCTTGGGCAGTAAAACCAGGCACTAACAGGAACATTAGGAGCAACAGTAAGAATGCATAATAATAGCAATAAGAGGGCCGGAGGATAGCCAAGCGGGTAGGGCTCATGCCGGCCCGGGTTCGATCCCCAGCATCCCATATGGTCCCCGAGCACCGCCAGGAGTAATTCCTGAGTGCAGAGCCAGGAGAAACCCCTGAGCATTGCCAGGTGTGACCCAAAAGCAAAAAAAAAATAAATAAAAAAATACTCCTGAGCATTGCCGGGTGTGACCGAAAAAGAAAAAAAATAATAGCAATAAGAGGAGCAGTGGGAGGAGCCGGAGCGATAGTTCAGTGGGTAGGGTGTTTCCTTTACACGCGGCCGAACCCAGGTTCAATTTCTAGCATCCCATATGGTTCCCAAGTACTGCCAGGAGTAATTCCTGAGTACAGAGCCAGGAGTGACCCCTGAGCATTTCTGGGTGTGACCCAAAAAACAAGCAAACAAACAAACAAAAAAAAGAGTAGCCGTGGGAGGACTCATAGTCAGAGCAGCAACAAGAGGGCAGAGTAATAATAGTAGTAGCAAAAGCAAAGCAACTCGTTACTGTTTCAGGTGTCCAATGTGGGTGGTTCAACCATAAAGTAACAGGAGTAGTAGGAGCAGTATTAAGGGGTATGCAGTAATAGTAGTAGTGAGAACCCAGAGTAGTACAGTAATACCGAGTACAAACTCATAGCAATAGGAATACTGCAGTAGCAGACCTGAGTACTAACAACAGTAGCAATATTAAAGATTAATAGTAATAGGAGGAGGAATAAAACAAAGAGGATTAATGGTGAAAAAAAAACAAACTAGAAGGAACATTAAAAGCAGTAAAAGAATGAGAAGTGGTGGGGAAAATACAGCACCAGGAACGCAGCCTAGCTAGTGGGGCAGCAGTTGAGCGCCACCTGCAGGCAGGAGGAGGAGGAACAGGGAGGCCACCCAGGTCCAGGCACGGGACATATGTGGGACAGAAAGAGGTGTGTGTTGGGGGGCAGGGTGGACAGGTGTGGGGACACTCACCAAGGATGGACTGAGAGAGCCTTTCTTAGGAAGAGAGTGGCGCTTTGAGAGGTGTTGGGGTACAGCTGGAAGGCATCAAAGCGGCCCCCACGATCCGAGCCTCTGTTTCCTGGGGTCTGGCTCATAGAAGGGGAGCGTCCACTAAGCCTGTGGGGGCAACAGTTCATTGGCGCCTGCAGACTGGGGGTCAGTTGCATGGGGGTATCGCAGGACGGAGAGCTGGGAGTGTGGGGCAGAGGTGGCCGGGGTAGGGGGATACTCACATGATGTAAGTGAGCACGCCGACGCCCCAAATGTCTGTAGCAGAGCGATGGGGTCTCCCTTCACCATCTCAGGAGCTGGCAGGAGACAAGAGGTGGCGCTGAAGCAGTTTCCGGTGGCAGGGGCCCGAGAGGGGCAGGGTGGCCCGTGGCACAGACCACATTCAGGTCACTGACGGAAGGTCTGGTGGGAGCAGCGGGCTATGGGGCCAACAGGCAGGTGGGGAAGGGATGTCCCCTAGGAGAAGCGGGGCCTCTCCCTCTCCAGCCCACGCTGACCATGTGTGTGGGGACGGGGGAGGGGAGCCTCAGCTACAGAGCTGACTCAGCCTGGTACTCCCCCACCTTGGGCCTGCCCCTTCGGGCGAGGGAAATGAGAATCTACCAGCCCGCGGGTGATTGGCTCGCAGGTGAGGTCCAGCGGGCAGAGCGAATGCACATGAAGTATTTAGTAGGTCGCTGTGCGGTGCTGGTTTCCCTTCTAGAACGTAATGATGGATTTTCCTGTCGCCCTGCTTTATCAAATCCGGTCCTACCATTTATAACTGTCTGCAATGAGACACATGCTTAACCTCACTGAGCCTCTGTTTGCTCATCTGTAAAAGGGGGTGCCATGATGCCTGAAAATATCCCCAGAACTGAGCTCACTATGGTGCGCGGGAAGCAGCAGGTTCATGGCAGCTTGGTGGGCGGTAGGAGAAGGCTCCAAGGGCTGCAGCACACGCTCTGAGGGGGTGGCTTCCAATCCTTGGGGGCCCCCAAGTAGCGCTGGTGTGGTCCCCCACCCCCAAAGAGCAGCTTTGGAACAGAGCGCTAGTACATCGGGTAAAGCAACCGGGTTAATTCCTGGCATAGTCAACCCGGGTTAATTCCTGGCATCTCATGTTCCCTGAGCCAGGCCAGGAGTGATCCCTGAGTGCAAAGCCAGGAGTCAGCTCCGAGCACTGTCGGCTGCAGCCCAGAAACAAATAACAAAAAGACCTTTGGGGGGTTGAAGCGATAGTACAGTGGGTAGGGGCGTTTGCCTTGCATGTGGCTGACCCAAGTTTGATCCCCGGCATCCCATACGGTCCCTGAGCACACCAGGAGTAATTCCTGAGTGCAGAGCCAGGAGTAACCCCTGAGCACCATTGGGTCTGGGTGTGACCAAACCAACAAAAGAGCAGGGTGAGTCCTGGCTGCCCCCTGCCCCCAGCCCCCACTACCCTGCCTGTTCTCACCCATGAACTCCAGCGTGCCTGTGCGGTGGCCCAGGGGCTGCAGGGCCTGCGGGTTGTAGGGCTGGGCACTGCCGAAGTCCACTATCTTGAGGGCGTTGTCCGGGGCCAGCAGCAGGTTGTCGGGCTTGATGTCCAGATGCAGCACATGGTGGCCGTGAAGGTAGTCCAGGCCTTGCAGCAGCTGGACCACGTAGGTGGCCACATCGTCCTCAGAATACCGGAACCTGGGGGAGCGGGCGTGGGTGTCGCTGGGGGGGTCACGGCGCAGGGCACCCAGCCCTGGGCGCTCTTGCCACCCCTCCCGTACCTATCGCTGAGGCCACACAGGAGCTCCCGATTGCCGCAGCTCTCGGCGATGAGCACGAGGTAGCGGGGGGTGATGTAGGCCTCGTGCAGGGACATGAGGCGCTCGTGGTGCAGCGCCCGCAGCACCCTCGTACTCCTGCAGGACCCGCCGCTTGCCCTCCGCTGCGTATGGCACGATCTTGGCCACAAACGTCCGCCCCGTGGCGTTCTCCCGGGCGACCGCACCACCCCGGCGGCCCCTGTGAGAGGTGGGGAGGAGCCACCCCAGGTTCAGAGAAGTGTAGGACCAGCCCCGTGGTGAAAAAAACCAGTGACCAAGAGAGGGGGTTGTCTCTGGGAGGCAGAGACACAATCCCACAACCCCAGTGCGGGCTCTGGGTTCAACCAGGTACAGCGGTTGGCTCAAGGCCCAACTGTCGACTGACTGGGTTGGCCTCTTTCATTTGGGGCCACACCTGCTGGTGCTCAGGGCTGATTACTGGCTCTGTGCTTAGGAAGCACTCTTGGTGGGGCTCCGGGGACCACATGGGAGGCCCATGGTCAGCAGTGTGCAAGGTCAGTACCAACCCGCTGGACTCTGACTCTAAGGAGAATCCTGGAGCCTCTCTAACCTCAGTTTCCTTCCTTCCTTCCTTTCCTTCCTTCCTTCCTTCCTTCCTTCCTTCCTTCTTTCCTTCCTTCCTTCCTTCCTTCCTTCTTTTCTTCTTTCCTTTCCTCCCTCCCTCCCCCTTCCTTCCTTCCTTCCTTCTTTCCTTCCCTCCCTCCTTCCCTCCCTCCCTCCCTCCCTCCCTCCCTCCCTCCCTCCCTCCCCTCCCTTCCTTCCTTCCTTCCTTCCTTTTTCTTTCTTTCATTTTTTGAGTCATACCCAGTGATGCTCAGGGGTGATTCCTGACTTTGCATTCATGAATTACTCCTGGCAGTACTCAGGTCAGCCATGTGCAAGGCAAGTGCCCTACCTGTTGTGTTATTGCTCGGACCCTGTCCTTGCTACTGTCCCTGAGTGTGCCCCGTCAGCCCCCGGCCTGCTCACCGGGCTTTCTCCTCCAAGAAGGTGTAGGGCTTCTGGGGTGGGCCCTGCCGGAGAGTGGTGCTCTCCGGCCCTGGAGAGCTGCTGGGGTGAGGCCCCAGGCTCCTCCCGCCTCAGTGGCAGGGCTAAGGCTCCTCTGCACGGTCTCCTTGGTGGGTGCAGGTGGGGGCTCGGGGGCTGGGGGCTCAGACACCGAAGCGATGTCACCAAATAGAAGGGGCGTGGAAGGGGCTGCTTTCACTCCTTGGGGGGCTAGGAGCTGGGGCGGGGGTCCCCGTGTCGGGAGGGCAGACCCAAGGTCACTTGGGGTGACTTGGGCGCTGGGGCGGCAGGTCCCGCTGGCCGGGCAGCCTGCAGGCCCCTGTGCTTTCGAGGGGGTAGCAGGGGTGGACCCATGGCCTTGGCTGAGGACAAGGCCTGGCGGGAGGGGGACGGGGGGGATGAGGGGCTGGGGGCTGCTGCGGGGAGGATGTGGGTGCAGGAGCTGGGCCTGGGCTAGGGGCTGGGGCCAGTGAGGTAGGTGAGGTGGGAGGCGGGGCCCTGGCCGGCCCTGAGGTAACAGGGACATCTCGAAGGGCAGAGGGCGGAGCCGAGGAATCTGAAGGGAGATAGAAAAAGTCATCAAGGGGTATCCTGTGGGGATGGGGGGATGGGGGAACTGAACTGGGGAGCTCCAAGAAGAAGGGGAGGCAGCCCCCTGCCTCTCTAACCACCGACCTGGCATCGCCCTGATGAGGACCTTCTCGGAAGGGTTGCTAAAGGGCCCCTGGCCGCACGGTTGGCACAGGCGACACGGAACCTCACGGGCACTCCGACGGGCAGCTGGGTGGCGTTGTAGTAGCAGTCCGGGATGCCTGAGGTGACGGGGTGCCAAGCCGACTCGCCTGCAGGGTGGGGGGCAGGGCTGAGGCCACAGAGGGGTGTCTCCTCCAGTTCCCAGGGGAGCAGGGGCGGGCGGGGTACCCAGGAGAGCGCCGGCTGCTCCCCTGCCCACCCGCCTGGTGCCTCACCCTCTACCCGACGCTCCAGAGTGTAGGTGCAGGGGGCCCGCCCATCCCCGGTTTCCACAGCACCAGCGCCGTGTCCTGGTAGGTCTGGGGCACCTCTGGGGTGCTAGCTTTCCGGGGACACCTGGCAAGAGAAGAGGAGCCCCGTGAGCCCCCACAGCCCGGCTCCCGAGTCCCGCTCCTGCCCTCCCAGCCCCCGCCCCAGCGCTCACGGGCCACAGCCACGGTGCAGGAGCTGGTGATGCTGCCCAGCGCGTTGCTGGCTGAGCACTCGTAGAGCCCAGCGTGCCGCTTGCTGGCCCGGGGGATGCTCAGCAGCTGCCGCCCATCCTTGCAGGCCACGATGACCACTGAGGGCTCGGAGCGCAGGGGATTGCTTGTCTGGGTGGGGAACAGAGAGGCCAAGAGGGGCTGCTGAGGTGGGGGGACACTCCCAGGCTCCCCAGGCCTACCCCCTCCAGCTGGCCGCACCTCTGGGACCACCTTACCTTTACTTATTTATTTATGCTTTTGGGGTCACACCCGGCAGTGCTCAGGGGCTACTCCTGGCTCTGCACTCAGGAGTGACTCCTGTGGGTGCTGGGGAGGATGCCGGGATCGAACCTTGGCCAGTTGTGTGCAAAGGGAAGCGCCCTCCCGCTGTGCTATGGTTTTGGTCCCCTCCTTACCTTTAGTCCAGGAGATCACGGGGGTGCAGGGCAGGCCGCGGGCAGGCAGAGCAGGGTGGCGGCCTCCCCTCCAGCAGCACCTGGTCCTTGAGTTTGATGTGGAAAACTGGGGAAGTCTGGAGACAGGAAAGAGGGTCATGGGTCCCGGGGGCCCCTCGCCCTCTTCCTGCCGACACAGGGGGCACAAGAGAGACGGCAGTGAGTTATGATCTCTTACTGCTTGTATGATTTTTTTTCTTTTTGGGTCACACCCAGCAATGCTCAGGGGGTCACTCCTGCTCTGCACTCAGGAATTACTCCTGGTGCTCGGGGGACCATATGGGATGCCGGGATCAAACCTGGGCTGCCTGCACGCCAAGGCAAACGCCCTTCCGCTGTACTACAGCTCCAGCTCCTGCTTTTGTGATTATCATCTCATTAATATGCTCAATGAAGTAGTCAGGAACTGACCCCCTTCCCACGCCATGAAAGAGGCTGTTTTATTTTTTTGGGGGGTCACACCCAGCGATGCTCAGGGGTTACTCCTGTTCTGCACTCAGGAATTACTTCTGGCAGTGCTCAGGGGACCATATGGGATGCCAGGGATTGAACCCGGTCGACCGCCTGCAAGGCAAATGCCCTACCCGCTGTGCTATCGCTCCACCCCCCAAAAGAGGCTGTTTTAGCCAAATGGACTTTGCACCCAGCTGGGGAAGGAGCCCAGTGTGTAAGGTCCTTGCACCAGAGCCAGAGAGACAGTCAAGCAGGGACTGTTTGCTTGCACACACCTGACCCGAGTTCAATGCCCCACACTACATATTGGTCCCCAGAGCCCACGGGAGTGATCCCTGAGCCCAGAGCCAGCAATAAGCCCTGAGCACCATTGGGTATTGCACCCCCATCAAAAAATAAAACAATAGGGGCCGGAGCGATAGCCCAGCGGGTAGGGCGTTTGCCTTGCACGTGGCCGGCCTGTGCCGGCCTGGGTTCGATCCCTGGCATCCCATATGGTCCCCTGAGCACCGCCAGGAGTAATTCCTGAGTGCAGAACCAGGAGTAACCCCTGAGCATTGCCGGGTGTGACCCCAAAAGAAAAAAATATAAAAAAAAATAAAACAATAAACAAAAAAGGTAAACGGGCGAGGCAGGGCCCAGAGCAGCAGAGCCCTGTTGCCTTCAGCACAACTGGTCTGGGCTTCTGAGGTATGCAGCCCCACTCTCTAGGATACTGACCTTAGCAAGGGACCTTAGTCTGTGTATGGGGGGCCTGGGCCATATACAGAGGATAAGGCCTTGGGTGCAGCTGACCTGTTCAATCCCGGCATTCCATTTGGCCTCCTGCTAGGAATTAATCCTAATTGCAGAGCTAGGAGCAATCGCTGAGCATCACCACCCCACAAAATAACTTAAGTCTGCATGTGAGGGTGCAGCTGGGACAAGATGAGTGTGTGCCGAGCTTGCCCTCGGTGGAGAGGGGGGGACTGACCCTTGGGAGCCCAACCACTGTTGTTTGATCAAGAACTAAGGTGGGGAGGAGCCAGGTGGCAGGAATGCTCAGAGGAGGGCTGAAGCAGGAGAGAGACCAGGGGACTCCTGTGAGAGGTCATCCAAGAGCCCAGAGGCCAGCCCTGCTGCTCTGGGCCCTGCCTTGCCCTGCTTCCTTACCTGTAAGCTGGCGGACAGAGCAGTGTCCGAATGGGTGTCTGCAGCTGCTATACTACTGTGTGTCTGGGCTCCTGAGTCCCTTCCCACACTGCCAGGGGAGGGGGAGTGGTGGTCCTGGGCACTCTTCTCCACCAGCTGGGATAGCTCCCTGGAGTGGGGGAACATCTTCTCACCCACTGAGCTCTTACCTGACTCACTGCGCACATACGGGTGACCCAGATCCTCCTGGGCAGTTGCGGACAGGTTGGGCTGGGATAACCCCTTGTCCTTCCGTAGCCTGGAGAGGCCCCAGCGCAGCCGGCTTCGGCTTTCCCCAGGAGCTGCCAAGAGCCAGATCCATGAGCACTTCCCAGCGGGAGCTGAGAGCACTCAGCTGCTTCCAGCCCTCAGCGGGGAGAACTGGAGCGGCTCCCGCCTCCTGTCGGCTCCCTCCCAGCCCCTCCAGCCTCTGCCCTGGGCCCGCCCCAGCCAGCCCGGACTGTTTCCATGCCCAGCAACTCCACAACTTGGTGAACCTCAGTCCGGCGGGTGTCCGCTGCCTAACCGTCCGGAGCCTCTTCTCCAGCTCACCCCTTCTCCTTTCCGGCTCTGGAGCCTGTACCCCCTTGCACTTTTTTTGGGGAGAGAGGACTAGTCCTCTCTCAAGGGGCCATGCCGTGCTGGAGCTCCACCCCCGGCCCTCTCACGTGCAAAGCATGTGCTTCAGCGCTTTGTGGGACCTCCCTGGCACCCTACGCACTCCCGTTTCCGCCTCTTCCCTCCGCCCACCCGCCTCTGCTCTGCCCCTCCTCACCCGAGGAGCCCGAGTTGCCGCTGGCCTCTGAGCCCAGGGACTCAGCGGAAGGCGTGGTGGCGCCGCCCTGGGCGGCCAGCTGGTTGTGCGGGAGGCCCAGGCGCCGCAGGCTCTCGCCCTCCGACGTGGCCCGGCGCAGCCGACCGAAGAGCGGCGTGCTGCGGCCCGACGCGCCCCCGGAGTCCTCGCTGCTGCCGCTCCGCTGCAACCGGCTGGACAGTCGCTCCAGCGTGGAGCTGAGCCGCCGGCGCATGGCGAGCACCGGGGAACCCCGCGCCGAGCTGCCGCCCTCTGAGCCCTCCCCGTCGCCGCGCGCCTCCCAGGCCGGGTGACGCTGGCCCAGCGGGGGGGTCCGACGCAGCCGCTGCGAAAGCGACAGCGAGAGGCGGCGGACCAGGCTCTGCTCGCCGCCGGCCGCCCTGAGGTCCTGCACCGAGCGGGAGCGCTCGGGCCGGCGCACTAGCTCCAGCGGGGTGCCCGCGGGGCTGGGCCGGTATATGCCGTCCCTCGTCGTCGGCCGCGCGGAACGGGCCGCGCTCCTCGGAGCGCGAGCGGCTCAGCAGGCGCAGCCCCCGCGCCAGCGGCGACTCCCGGCTGCGTTTGAACTTGGCCTCGAACACCGCTTCCGACTCCAGGTTCTCGATGCTGCTGCTCAGGCTGCTGCCGGGACGCCGAGGCACCGCGACCACCCGGGCTTTCTGGCTCGGCCCCAGGGGGCGCCGCCGCGGTGGGCGCGCGCTTCTCGGTGGCTCCGGGAGGAGGCGGAGGCCACCTTGGCGAACACCGCCGGGTGGGGCTTGGGCTCGGCCACAGGAGGGGCAGTGCCCTGCACGGGGGCCAGGGCTGGGGTCTGGCCGGACAGCTGCAGGGACTGGATGATCTGGGCGTAGGGGGGTGGAGGGCGGCGCCGGGCCCTGTTGAGCTCTGACAGGTTTTGAGGGCTGCGGGGCCGGGGCTGGTTCAGGCGTGGGCTCTGGGACTTTCTCCTGGTGTTGGGGAGCTGGGGATGGGAGAGCACCGCCAGGAGTCGTGACCGGAGGCTCCATGGCTTTGGGGCCCCATTGGGCTTGGGGGTGCTGGCTTTGGGGGCGCTGGGCCTCACGGGGCTGGGTGGCTGGGCCTCGCTGAGGGCCGACAGGGAGGGCGACTCCTGCAGCTTGCGCGCCCCAAGGCGGGCCACGGGGATTTCAAAGGGGGCCCCAGCCCGGCGGTGGCGGCCGCGGGGCTCGGCCTCGCCCTGCGAGAAGCTGCTGCTCTTTTGCAGGCCCCGGGTCTCCGGTGGGGGCTGGTGACGCGGGGCGGCCTCGCTGGAGGCGGCCCGGGCCAGTCGGGGATCCGGGGCCGGCCCCCCAGGCTCTCCAGCAGGGGGCCCCTGAGGCCGCTGACCTTGCCTTCCTCAGGGGTTCCGCGGAGGAGCCTCTGGCGCAGGGCCTGCAGCCTCTGGGCGTACTCGCCCTCGCCCAGGCCACCCCGGGCCAAGCGGGTGGCCCCCGGGCTGGGGCTCCGCCGCTGCGGCAGCTCCACCGACGCCGCTTTCTGCAGGGCCCCGGCCCGGTTCCCGCCGCCCGGCCCGGGGCAGAGCGCTCTCGGCAGAGCTGCCCCTTCGGAGCGATCCCCGCTGCGGGCTGGGCCCGGCGGGGGGCTCCTGGCCTGGGGAGGGGAGAGCCTGCAGGCTGGGGGCTCCTGATCTCCCAGGGGAGCCGTGCCCTGCTCCTGCCAGTCCATGGGGGTGGCAGCCCCAGCCTCGTCCTCCGTGGGAATGTCGGTGAGGGACACGCGGGAGCCCGAGAACTCGGGCTGCAGGGGCGGGGCACGGAGGGCAGCTCCTCCAGGTCCGCCTCTTCCGAGTCAGAGGACGACGACAGACCCCCGCTGGGCGGTGGTCTCCGGGGCACCGCCACCCACACTCGCTCTGGGGGTGCCCTCAGCAGCTCGGGGATCGGCTGCAGCACCAGGTGGCACTTGTAGCTGATCTGGGAGCGCTGGAAACAAAGTGTCAGGATCAGCTCTGAGGCAGCACCCGCAGGAGCCACAGACCAGGGGCGGCCACCTTGTGGTTACCTCGGGGACAAGACAGGGCGGAGACAGGGAGAGAGAGGGACAGAGAGGAGAAGAGAGAGGGACAGAGAGAGAGAGAGAAAGGAGAGAGGGACAGAGGGGGAGAGAGGGACAGAGAGGAAGAGAGAGAGGGACAGGGACAGAGAGGGAAGAGAGGGGGAAAGGGGGAGAGGGGTACAGAGGGAGAGAGAGAGGAAAGGGAGAAAGAGGGGGAGAGAGATGGTGAGAGAGGAAGAGAGGGACAGAGAGGGAGAGAAAGGAGAGAGGGACAGAGGGGGAAAAGAGAGAGGGACAGAGAGGAAGAGAGGGACAGGGACAGAGAGGGAGAGAAAGGGAGAAAGAGGGGGAGAGAGGGAGAGAGGTACAGAGGGAGAGAGAGAGGGAGAGAGAGATGGTAAGAGGGAGAGACCACAGAGGGAGAGAAAGGAGAGAGGGGGAGAGAGATGGTGAGAGAGGAGAGATGGACAGAGAGGGAGAGAAAGGAGAGGACAGGGGGAAGAGAGAGGGACAGAGAGGAAGAGAGGGACAGGGACAGAGAAGGAGAGAAAGGGAGAAAGAGGGGGAGAGAGGGAGAGAAAGGAGAGAGGGGGAGAGAGATGGTGAGAGAGGGAGAGACGACAGAGAGGGAGAGAAAGGAGAGAGGGAGAGAGATGGTGAGAGAGGGAGAGACGGAGAGAAAGGAGAGAGGGGAGAGAGATGGTGAGAGAGGGAGAGATGGACAGAGAGGGAGAGAAAGGAGAGGGACAGGGGGAAGAGAGAGGGACAGAGAGGAAGAGAGGGACAGGGACAGAGAAGGAGAGAAAGGGAGAAAGAGGGGGAGAGAGGGAGAGAAAGGAGAGAGGGGAGAGAGATGGTGAGAGAGGGAGAGAAAGGAGAGAGGGGAGAGAGATGGTGAGAGAGGGAGAGACGGAGAGAAAGGAGAGAGGGGAGAGAGATGGTGAGAGAGGGAGAGACGGACAGAGAGGGAGAGAAAGGAGAGAGGGGAGAGACATGGTGAGAGAGGGAGAGACGGACAGAGAGGGAGAGAAAGGAGAGAGGGGGAGAGATGGTGAGAGAGGGAGAGACGGAGAGGGAGGGGGCAGAGCGCGAGAGGCACTGATAGCTCACTCACCTGCCACCTGCGCCGGGACAGGAAGAGCTTCAGGTGATCCGTGCTCACCTCAGCGCCCTTCGCCTGTGTCTGCAAACAGGGGACAGAGCCTGAGCGAGAGCCCTTCTGTCACCTGCACCCCAGAGTTTGGCAGTGGGGGGAGAGAGGCCATGAGGGGTCAGCGGCCAGAGCAGCATGGAATCGGGGCTCCTGGGGCATAACAGGGCTCCCCATCTATGCCGCTGTGTGGAACCGCGATGGCCCCTAGGATGGACTTTGAGCTGCCCTCAGGGCTCAAGGCCCATCCCGACCAGGTTGCCTGGAGCTAGCTGAGGCTCCCCTGCTCGGCCTCTGGGGAGATCTGCTGTCTGGGCAGGGGGCAGCAGGTCAGGAGAGCAGATAACAGAGTTCCCGCGGGCCCCCTTCCAGGAGTCCCTTCAGAGGGCGTGTTGGATCCAGGCCTGACACTCTGATTCCATGGGAATATGCCTGAGGGACCTGGGCCTTCAGACTCAGCCCATATGACCCCCTTCTCTGTTGTTGTTGTTGTTTTGGGGGCCACACCCAGCAGTGCTCAGGGCCTACTCCTGACTCTGCTCAGGGATTACTCCTGGTGGGCTCAGGAGACCATAGGGAAACGCCCATCCCGCTGTACCACAAGGGTACCGCTCAGGGCCCTTGGATAGTTATTACTCAGCTACTGTTTCTGGGTCTCTTTCTCACCGCCCCTGGCACTGTGCCCTCTGCTCCTGGGGCCTGAGGCCGAATGAACATGAAGCCCGGTCACATGACTATCAAAGCTGAGAGAGAGACCCCTCCCCACTGTCAGGATGAAGGGATGCCCAGAACCAGGTCTAGGAGCGCTAACGATGAGGCAATCAGGGGTGGATCACAACCGTGCTGGGCCCGGGAGAGGGCTCCAAGGGCTGGAGTGTGCTGGCAGGAGAAGACCCTGAGTTCAGCCCCTGGCGTGGCGTGGCCCTGTGAACAAGCCAGAGAAGGGCCCGCCTCCAAAGGGGAGAGAGAGAGAGAGACAGAGAGAGAGAGAGAGAGAGAGAGAGAGAGAGAGAGAGAGAGAGAGAGAGAGAGAGAGAGAAAGAAGAAAAGTGTCTGTCATAGAGGCAGGCTGGGAGGGCATGGAGGGGCGTGTCATGTACAACTCTAACTGTGTAGCTCATGGTGATTCAATAATTTTTTTTTACATAGAGGGTGTCAGTCTCCCAGAGTCATATAAAAAGTAAGAAAATCCTTGAGTGAGGGGCCAGGGCAATAGTACAGCAGGTAGGGGGCTAGCCTTGTGCATGGTTTGCCTGAGGTTGGATTCCTCTCACCCCCATGGTCCCCCGAGCACCACCAGAGTGATTCCTGAGTACAGAGCCAGGAGTACCCCCTGAGCATTGTTGGTGTGACCCAGAAACAAAGACAAAAACCCAAAGAAAAGGAAGAGGAAATCCTTGGGCTAGAGTGCAGGGATTAAGGCACCGCCCTGGGTCTATCCCTGGCAGCACACGTGGCTCCCTGGAGCACCAGCAGGGGTTACTGTGAACACTTTTGATTACTTGAACTTGATCACTTGAATCCCGTTATTCATCGATTTGCTCGGAGTGGGCGCCAGTAACATTTCCATTGGACCCTATCACGTGCCAATGTAGCCCAATGGCATCTCGGAGTCAGGAAAATAAACATTTCTGTTACTGGATTTGGCATATCGAACACGCATCAGACAGATTGCCAGGCTCTGCCATGAGAGCGCTATATTCTCATTACTTTGTGGGCTCTCTCAGAGGGGGTGGGTAGAATATTTATGGTAATTTGGAGGTAAATTGTGCGGCTGCTGTGGCCGCGCACAATGGAAAAGCTGGTTTCTGCTCTGCCAGGTGTACCTGTGTCCACTGTGAACACAGAGCCAGGAATAGACCCTGAGTTTAGCTCGGTGTAGCTTCTACCCACCCCAACCCTCACCTCTATGTGCTGAATATGCCCATTAGCTCTATACAGCAAGTGCTCACGCAGGGTGGTTGCAAACTCCCTTGCCCTCCTCCCGCCTCCGGCCCCAGACTCACTTTGAACCAGGGGTGTCCAAGGGTTTCTTCTGCGGAAGGCCTCCTGTAAGGGGATGGGGCTCTGTCATTCACTCAGTCATTCATTCTGCCAATGAAGGGGGCGAGCGGGCCTCCCAGGAGGAGGGGGTTGGGGGGCTGGGTGGTGGGGCACTCACAGCTGGTCCCGCACCAGCACTTTGATGAGGAAGCCGCGGGCCTCCCGACTGAGGCTCAGGAACGTCGCCTCCTCGAAGGCCACGCTGTAGTTGCGGATGTTCATCAGGGTGGTGCGATCATTCTCCCCCACCGAACGGGAGATTCCCGTGAGACTGCAGGGGTGGGGCGGGGGGTAAAGGGGATGCCAGTGGGGGCAGTATGGCAGACAGCGGCGAGGGGCGAGGCGAGGAGCCAGGTAGCCGTGCCTCCCTCCACATTACCCCGACGGGCAGCGTGGTGGGAAGCTGGTCCCCCTGACCTGGACGCCTGCTTTTATTTGTGGTGTGGGTGGGACCACACCCAGTGATGCTCAGGGCTTACTTCTGGCTCTGCACTCAGGAATTTCTCCCTGGCTGCACTCAAGGGACCATATGGGATGCCGGGGACTGAGCCCAGGTTGGCTGGGCAAGATAAGGGCCCTCCCTGCTGCACTATCGCTCTGGCCCTGAATCGGTCCTTGGGGACACACGCTCTGCTCCTCTGTTCAGGGCAGGTGAGGAGTCTGGATGGGTGCCCCGTCCCCAAAACTACACATCCCCTCATTCCAGCCGTTTTCTGGAGACTCAGGAATGAGGTGCTCCCACCCTAAGGCCTCTGAGCTGGTACTAGACTCTCCCCCAGTCCCAAGCCTGCCACTATGTCTACCCCTTCCGGCGGGTTGGTGGACGTAGCCTGGTGGAGCCTTACCCGTGGGGGTGTGAGAAAGAGAAGGGTGAGGCAGGCTCCCCACTGTCCTCTTGTTCCCTGCCTATAGATGCTACAGGGTGACCTGCTAGGAGGGTGGGGCGTTCCCAGCACAGGGGTCCTTACCAGAGGAAGGCAACGACTCCCACAGGCCTGCAAGGAAGAAGGGAGACCCTGAGAATGATGAGGGGGCAAGCTGGGGGCGGGGAGGCAGCAAGAGAGGCAGAGGCCTCCTTCCTGGGGCCCACCCCCAGAGCTGCAGACATTCATAGAGGAATGGGGGTCAGAGCAGAGCTGGCCCAGGAGTGTGGGGAACCGGTCACAGTGCTGCCTCCCTAGGGTATGACAGCTAGCTGCAGGGAGAGCAGCTAGCACCCAGCAGAACCAAGAAGCCAACATGGGGGCTGAGGCCTTGCTTATTGGGCATGGTCACCCCCTGTTCAGTGGGAGGAGTCATCCCTCATTGCTGGGCATGGCCACCCTGTTCAGTGGGTGGAGTCATTCTTTCTCAGCGGGTGGAGTCATCCCTGTTTAGTGGGCGTGGTCACTCCTCAGTGGGTGGAGTCATTCCTGCTTGGTGGGTGGAGTCATCCCCTGTTTAGTGGGCGTGGTCACCCCTCAGTGGGTGGGGCCATTCCTGCTTGGTGGGTGGAGTCATCCCTGTTTAGTGGGCGTGGTCACCCCTCAGTGGGTGGGGCCATTCCTGCTTGGTGGGTGGAGTCATCCCTGTTTAGTGGGCATGGTCACCCCTCAGTGGGTGGGGTCATTCCGCTTGGTGGGTGGAGTCATCCTTGTTTAGTGGGCGTGGTCACCCCTCAGTGGGTGGAGTCATCCCTGTTTAGTGGGCGTGGTCACCCCTCAGTGGGTGGGGTCATTCCTGCTTGGTGGGTGGAGTCATCCCTGTTTAGTGGGCGTGGTCACCCCCTCAGTGGGTGGGGGTCATTCCTGCTTGGTGAGTGGAGTCATTCCTGCTTGGTGGGTGGAGTCATCCTTGTTTAGTGGGCGTGGTCACCCCTCAGTGGGTGGAGTCATTCCTGCTTGGTGGGTGGAGTCATCCCTGTTTAGTGGGCGTGGTCACCCCTCAGTGGGTGGGGTCATTCCTGATTGGTGGGTGGAGTCACCCTGTTTAGTGGGTGTGGTCACCCCTCAGTGGGTGGAGTCATTCCTGCTCAGAGGGTGGAGTCATCTCTGCTCAGTGGCTATGGCCATCCCTGCTCAGTGGGTGAGGTCAGCCAACTCAATGGGTTTCAGAGTGGGAACCAGTCCCTAGCCCTGCCCCACAGGCTGGCCCTGGCCCACCTCTCATTTGAGTCTCCATGGTCAAGAGGTCACACTAATGGTCTTCAGAGGGCTGGAAAGGGACAACGGAAAGAGTCTGGGGGTGCTGAGAACCAGGGCCTCGGTGAATCTGGTTGTCTGTGTACAGGTGCACTGGTTGGGAGGGGGCTGTTTCCCCGCCCTCGAAGGAGACCACTCCTCCGACCGCCCACGTTACCAGATATCCGTGACTCCAGACACAGGAGTTTGGTTGACGATCTCGGGGGCTACAAACTCCGGGTGCCGTACTGGCAGTACTGGGGCTCTCCGGGCGTCAGTTCCTGGGCGTTCCCAAAGTCACAGATGCGCACCTGCTCTTCGCCCTCAGGGCCGTCTCCCACCAGCAGGTTCTCGGGCTGCAGGAAGTGAGGCTCAGTATGGGGCTTGAGGAGGGGCGGGCACCCGGCCACTTGCACCCCCTTTACTGACACCCCCAGCCCCGCCCATGTCCCCTGGCTCCTATCGGTGCCTCACCTTGACGTCCAGGTGCAGCACTTGGCTTTGGTGGAGGTAGCCTATTCCTTCCAACACCTGCCGCATGTAGGTGCGGATCTGGGAAAAAAGGGGCGGAGTCCGTGGGGGGTGAGATAGGCGGGGTACCAGGTTGGCTCATCACAGTGTGGGGGGTTTGCCAGCTCCCCTGTGGCTGGTGTGGGGAAGGGAGCCGAAATGGGCTTCCAAACACTAGGGCCTCCATGAGCATCACCCCCTCCCTCCCCACCTCCATAGAGGAGAACATCGCACTACCCCCAAATTGTGCATGTACAACTTGTTCAACCTTGCGGGGCAGGAAGGGTGAGCATGAACAGTAAGGGGGGTCTCGTTCTGGGAGAAATGTTGGGGGACTCTATGCAAGGAAGACTGGGTTCATCGCAGAACCTGGGCCCCAGGGTTTGCAGGGGGTGGGATGGAGGGGGGGGGGGAACTCTGATAATTCACAAAAGATGATGCAAATTCCAAAGAGATGAAAATAACTCAAATGGTTGGCGTGCGGAAGGAGCCCAGAGCTGGACCTCAGCACAATATGGCGCCCAGAACAGCACACTGGAACTGGCCCTTAAGTCCCACCGGATGTGTTTCACCCTCCACCACCGCCTTCCATCCTGGTCCCCTAAGTAAAAACTTTAAAACACACCAATGGGAACTTGAGAGATAGGTTCCTGGCCTGATTAGGGGGCTCTGCTAACCTACTGGTGGAGCCCCACCTGTCTGCACGCCCTTCCCTTGGGGCGCAGAGCTGAGGGGGGTGATGTGAGCCCGCCCGGCCCTCACCTCGGACTCACACACGGTGGGTTTCCTGGCCATGCGCTCCAGCAGCTCCTCCGTGCAGCTAGGCGCTGGGTCAAGGAGAAGGACGGCAGTGCCAGTGTAGGGAACCCTACCAGCAGTGGGCTATCCTTCCTCCTCCTCTTTTTTTTTTGGGTCACACCCGGCAATGCTCAGGGGTTACTCCTGGCGGTGCTCAGGGGACCAAGTGGGGATGCCAAGGATCGAACCCAGGCCAGCATGGGCCGGCCATGTGTTCTTCCTCCTTTTTATTTGGGGGGTCGCACCCGGTGATGCACCCTACAGAGTGAGTGACATAGACCGAAGAGAGCTAACGACCAAAGCTCCTGCAAAAATGGGGTCCGCTGACATGCTCTCCATCTGCGTTTTGTGGAGTGAGCCACACGCCTTTCGGGAGCTGTGCATCTCCAGGGGACACTCCCTCCACACTGGGTGTCGTCATCCATAAGGCAGATACAATAAAGTCCCTGAGATGGGGACGCAGGAGGACCAACAGGCTGATCTCTGCCTGCAGCACACTGAGAAGTGTGTAAGTGTGGGCTTTTTTTTTTTTTTCTTTTTTGGGTCACACCCGGCAATGCTCAGGGGTTCCTCCTGGCTCTGCACTCAGGAATTACTCCTGGCGGTGCTCGGGGGATCATATGGGATTCGGGGATCGAACCCGGGCCGGCATGGGCCAGCTACATGCAAGGCAAATGCCCTACCCGCTGGGCTATCACTCCGGCCCCTAAGTGTGGGCTTTATATTCACTGAAACAGAGTAAGCGGGCCAGGG
This sequence comes from Cryptotis parvus, assembly GCA_021461705.1. Classification (NCBI taxonomy): domain Eukaryota; kingdom Metazoa; phylum Chordata; class Mammalia; order Eulipotyphla; family Soricidae; genus Cryptotis; species Cryptotis parvus. The sequence continues at coordinate 135,777 of JAJIBD010032087.1, forward strand.
AGATGGCTGGGAAAGCTGGGACACGTACTCAGCATGCAGGGGGCTTGGGTTCAATTCCCAAGGACCAGATGGCCCACCAAACACCACTTGCTTATTCTGGCCCCCAAGAAAAAGAATAAGCAAGTGGAGGCCAGAGTGACAGTATAGTGGGTAGGGCATTTGCCTTGAACACAACCAACCTGGGCTCGAACCCTGACATCCCATGTGCTGCCCTGAGCACCACCAGGAGTGATCCCTGAGTGCAGAGTCTGTGTAAGCCTTGAGCATCACCAGGTGTGACCCAAAATGATTAAAGAAAATAAAAGAAAAAAGGGTCAAAATAAAGAAGAAACAAGTGGGTTAAAAATGTTAGTTTTTGGCCCTGGGGCGCTCCAGCCATAGCATGCAGTCTCAAACGCGGCTGGGGAAGCTGGAACTCCGCCTCCCCAGGCTCAGCTGACCATGGGGCTCCCAGGAGGACAGATGGGTTTTTGGGAGTGGGCCCATCACCTCTGGGGGTCCCGGAAGCAGCCGGATGAGACTCGCCCACCACACTAGCCGCCACCTTCACTGTCCGGATGCTGACCATGAGGCCCCTAAGTCCATCAAACTAGTGGAAACAGTTGTGTCCTTTAATGTACTGCATTCTGTGATGTGTAGGAAAGTTTGGCGGGAGGGAGATGGAGAGGAGAGAAAAGACATACAGAACCCGCCAAGCAGTTGAGGTGTGGGAGGGGGAGTGAGGTGGGGACATTGGTGATTAAGAGATGGAGAACCCATTGGAGATGGGTTCGGGTGGAGGGATGGGTGTTGGAACACTGTAGAACCAAAACTCTACATGAGCATCTTGCAATTTTATGTCTAAAAGTGGTGCAATAAAATTTGGGAAAAAAAAAAATGTTAGTTTTTTAAGAGAAAAAAAAATTTTTTTTTTTTTTGCTTTTTTGGGTCACACCCGGTGATGCTCAGGGGTTTCTCCTGGCTCTGCACTCAGGAATTACTCCTGGCAGTGCTCGGGGGACCATATGGGATGCCGGGGATCGAACCCGGGCGGCACAGGCCGGCCGCGTGCAAGGCAAATGCCCTACCTGCTGGGCTATCGCTCCGCCCCAGAAAAATATTTTTTAATGAAAAACTCAAAATGCCCATTTTGGCAGAAGTCTTCAAAAACCACCCTAGCAGGCGTTTAGCTTCCTTTTCATTTGTGTTCATTGGCTCGGGGCCACTCCAGACAGTGCTTCCGGGGCGCCTGTGCGGTGCCGGGGATCAAAGCAGGGTCGGCACCATGCCTGCTGTCAGCTCACCCACTCCCACTGAGTCCTGAGCTCAGATTGCTGTGCCCCCGCCCCCCACCCCCATGCCCCTGGTAGGATACAGCTCGGTGACAATGACCAGGCCACGGCGTCGCTCAAAGGCCTCATGGAAGTAGAGGACACAGTCATGCTGGAGCCGGGCCAGCAGTCGCGCCTCGCGCCAAGCCGAAGCCTTGGACTTGGCCTGGCTGGGGATGAACTTGGCGGCAAATTCCAGGCCGAACTCCGCTCCACCACGGCGCCGTAGATAGGAGAAGGCGCCCCTGGGGCAATGGAAAAGCGGGAAGGGACCGTGCTCAGGGGTCGCCACTGCCCCGGCTCCCCTGTGCCCGCCACCCGACCCCGAAATCCTCAGCCCCCACCCTCTCTTGGCTCCCTGACAGCACCCTCCGCGCCCCACACCTGCCGATCTCCTGGTGGATGTCGTAAAAGTCGCAGAGTCGTCGTCCCCCTCGCTGCTCCTCGTCTTCCCCAGGCCCTCCACCTCCATCGCTGTCTGAGCTGGGGGTGAGACCCTGGCTTTAGGACAGGTGGGCCAAGCAGGAAGGTGGGAAGAGACGTGGGGGGAGGGGGTGCAGGTGGGCATGGTGGAGACGATGGAGACTGTTGAGGGCCCTTGGCAGCCCCCAGGGCTGAGGTCATGCTTCACTTGTGGTTCCCTTGGGCGCTAACATGGCTGGCCCCTCTCCCCACCCCCTGCATGCCGAGCATCACCAGCTGAGGCTGCTTCAAATAAACAAAATTTGGGGTCCGGAAAGATAGCATAGTGGGATGCGGCTGTCAGAAAAGATGAAATTATGAAATTTACCTGCAAATGGATGGACATGGAGACTATCATGCTGAGTGAAATTAGTCAGAAGGAAAAGGACAGATATAGAATGACTGCATTCATTAATAGCATATAAATAGATACCAGTGTTTTTACTAAATGTGGGAAATGGTAATGGCAGATTAAAACTCACCATTGAATATACACAAAGAGACTTAAGTGATAAACTCTAAATACCTGCAGGGCTAGCCACAATGTGTAAAATAAGAGGGAGAGAGATGCAGAGAAGGAGAGAGAGACAGAGAGAGAAAGAGAGGAAACTGGGGTACCTGCTATTAAGGCAGCATGGGGGGTGGGCAGGAGGGGTGGGGTACATTGGTGGTGGAAATGGGGCACTGGTGGAGGGATGGGTGCTGGTATACTGTATTGCCAAGAACCAATTATGAACACCTTTGTAATTGTATGTTTCACTGTGGTATCATAAAAAATTTAAAAAAAAAGATAGCATAGTGGGGAAGGAGTTTGCCTTGCACGCAGCTGACCCAGGTTCCATCCTCGGCATCCCATATGGTCCCTGAGCACTGCCACAGTAATTCCTGAGTGCAGAGCCAGGAGTAACCGTGGAGCATCACCGGGTGTGACCCAGATCCCCCTCCCAACAGGGCAGGGGTGCCTGGAGTGACACAGGAGGACGCAGCGGCTCAGGGAGTGAAGGGCTGGTACGGGGACTCACATCACATGCCTGGGAGCGGGCTGGGGAGGGGCGCTCTGCCCTGCTCCCCCCCCTGAAACGCAGCCCACCTGTGAGCACGGCCAGCTCTGCTTTGCAGGAGACCTCGCCGGCCAGGTTCCGGGCCGTGCAGGTGTACACACCCCCGTCCTGGGGCCCGGCGCTGAGCACCACCAGGGAACACTCGTTCTCCTCGTACACGAAGCCCACGTGGTTGCTCTCGGTCAGCAGCGACTCATCCTGTGGAGTCGCAGTCACCACCACTGGGATACGGGGGGGCCTCCCCCACCCCAGCCGGGCCCCCACCCAGCACCTTCAGCCCCTGCTGATGCACCTGCACTGCCAGTCACTCCCACCCTCCTCAGTCCCCAGCTGTGTGACCCAATACCCCTGGATACACACCCCCTGCTCCTGGCTCCACCCGCTCCCCTTAAAGCACCCACACCCCCTCCCTGTCTCCCGCCCCTCCCCAGGACCCCAGGCCCTCATCCTCTGACCTTATACCACATGATGTCAGGCAGGGGTCGCCCCTCAACCACCACAGCAAAGCGCGCAGTCTCCCGGCCCCCACCTCCACGTCCTCCATGATGGACTCAAACCGCGGCGCCTCTGGAAGACCCGGGGTGCAGTGGGGTCAGTGTGGGGGGGCGGCACGAGAGTGTCTCAGCAGCTGTTCTTGGGTGGAACATCAGGTCTCCTTTCCCCAGAGCCCCCCGACTTCCCAGCAGCAGCCTGCCCCCTGCTGCTCTCCAACTTAGCACCCACTTCTCCACAGCAAGCCCAACCACCCGGAACCTGGCCACTCCTGGTAACCCCAAACACAGCTTAGAAAACAAGCGGCGGGTGGGGTGTGCGGGAGGGCTCTGCAGGCAGGCAGTACTGCACCCTCAGCACTTTCGTGCTGAGGCAGCCTCTGGTCACACATGAGAAACCGGCCTTTCTGGGAAAAGCAAGCAGCGTCTCGCTGCGCATGAAAAGAGGCGGCTGCAGCAGCTTGACACGGCCCGTGTGCAGGGGAGAGGGGCCGCCCCCCTTCCCTGGCCTCTCCTACTGCTCAGTCCAGGGCCCCAGCCATGTTCGCAGGCAGCCCAGTTTATACACAGGTTTTCTGCAATCTGATTTCCACAGTTCTGGGGATTCCTACCCCCCCACTGCCTGTGAGGTGTGGGTGGTCCCTTCCTCTGTCTCCCCAGGGGACGGAGATGGTCTGGGCACCTTACCTGGGTCAGAAGGAAATGCATATCCCACTGGGCTGTGACTGTGCACCCCCACCCCAAGTCTGTCTCAACTTTGAGGGGAAAGGGGCGAGAAAAGAGGTGCAGGGAGGCCCCGCCTTGCCGGGGCACAGTTGGGCACCTCCATGCACAGATCTGCACTGAGTTTTCCAAAAAGGGGATGATCAGGGGCTCCAGCGACAGCACAGCAGGGAGGGCATTTGCCTTGCATGCAGCCAGCCAGGGTTTGCTCCCTGGCATCCCATATGGTCCCCTGAGCACTGCTGGGAGTAATTCCGAGTGCAGAGCCAGGCATAATCCTGAGCATCACTGGTGTGACCCAAAAAAGAAAAATAAACAGAAAAGGGTTGAACAGGGTGGAAAGGGCATCAGGAAGGGAGCTGGGGATGGAGGAACAGGAGCTCCGAGAACCCCAGCCGGGTTGTGCCTCAGGGCACTGGGGCCCAGGTTCTCTCTGTCCTGTGTCCACCAGGGCAGGCTGCAGGCCTGCTCCCTGCCCCCACCCGGGGCTCCTCCTGGACCCTGGAAGAGGTTGATCCAGCGGATGATATCCAGGAGCCAAGTGCTGGGCAAGGGGGCACACAGGGCTTAGGGGACGGGTGTCTCAGCCCATAGGGTGGGCGCTCTTCTCCATCCACTGGCATTCCTCAACCACTTTAAAGATGCATGCCCCCAAAACTCTGGGGGGTGCTGGGAGGTCTCTATGAAAGTCCCAGACTGGCGGTTTCCATTGACCTTGAATCTTTTGTTTTGAGTCTCGCCTGGCAGTGCTCAGGGATCACTCCTGGACGTACTTATATGTGGCGCTAGATACCCAGTTCAGCAACATGAAAGCAAGTGCCCTGCCCACGGGACTATCACTCCCCCAGCCCCAAAGACTTGTTTTTATTTTTTGGGCCACACCCGAATGTGTGCAGGGCTGACTCCTGGCTTTGCACTCAGAGACCACTCCTGGTGGGGCTTGGGGGGCCCTCTGTGGTGTCCTGCCTGCTGTCCTACTGCTCCGACTCCCCCTGAATTATTTCTCAGAAGCCCCAGGACACAGTCCCCACCCAGACTGCCTGAGCTACCACCACTCTCTCGGCATTCGGTGGGAGTGGGACCCACTCAGCAGGTAGCACGGCTTAGTGCATGCTGATCCGAGTGGCAGTTACATATGTCTGCAGTTAATTAACAAACCGGAAAACAAGACAATTACCACTTAATGCAGGCGGTAGCTGGAGAGACTACATCGCTAAAGGAGCCGTTATAAATGGGGTGTGCGCTGCAAAGGGCGGGAGAGTTTGTCACACAGGCCCTGCCACAGCAGAGCCAGGGCCCTGGGCTGGGGCTCCGGGGTCCAGACCCGCTGTTTGAGAGCCTCTTTCCTTTGTACCTCACACCTGAGTGAACAGTATGCCCTGGTTTCAGAGTCCCGCACCTACGGCTTGTATCCCAGCTTCTATACTGCTTAGGATGGGTGGCATGGGGTCTGTCATTTAGCACATGTTGGACCTCAGTTTCCTCATCTTGTAAAATGGGGATAATAATTGCCTGCCCACCTCACAGGGTTGAACTATTATAAGGGAGGAGTCCGGAGTGATAGTACAGTGTGGAAGGTGCTCGCTTTGCACATGGCCAACCCAGGTTAGACTCCCACAACCCCATAAGCTTGCCCTGAGCCCACCAGGAGTGATTCTTTATCACAGAGCCAGGAATAAGCCCTGAGCACACTGGGAATGGTCCCTATACAATCAATCAATCAATCAATCAATCAATCAATCAATCAATCAAATGGAGGGACTGTAGCGATAGCACAGTGGGGAGGGCATTTGCCTTGCATGCAGCCAACCTGGATTTGATCCCAGGCATCCCATATGGTCTCCTGAGCACCACCAGGAGTAATTCCTCAGTGCAGAGCCAGGAGGAACCCCTGAGCATCATTGGGTGTGACCCAAAAAAGCAAAATAGGGGCCGGAGCGATAGTCCAGCGGGTAGGGCGTTGCCTTGCACGCGGCCTGCCCAGGCCAGCCTGGGTCCGATCCCCGACATCCCATATGGTCCCCCAAGCACCGCCAGGAGTAATTCCTGAGTGCAGAGCCAGGAGAAACCCCTGAGCATTGTCGGGTGTGACCCCAAAAAAGCAAAAAAAATAAATAAATAAAAATTAAAAAGCAAAATAAAAAAAAATAAAGGGAGCATGTGACCGACCAAGACCTGAGCCTGCACATCTGTTTACCTCCCATCTCATTAACATCATGACAGTCTCACAAGGACAGCACTGTCCTACCGTGGGGACTGTCCCCAAACCACAGGGGTATGCTGTGTCCAATACTGAACCCTGAAATCCTAAGTTAAGATGATTCCCGTCCCCAACCCTCCAGATATGCAACGCCACAATTCCGTTTAAATCCTAAATAAGCACAGGCAGGACCTGAATATAATAAAACAGTCTTGCCTGGCACGTGGTCCATATACAGAGTCACTCTCTAGACAACCCCTCCCGCCTCAGGGTCCCCCAAACCCCTCCAGGAATGATCGATCCCCGAATGCAGAGCCAGGAGTCAGCCGTGAGCATTGCTGAGTGTGGCTGAACAGTCAAAATCAAATAAAAATAGCACAGGACAAGTGATCAGGACTAACAATAAGTCAGAATATAAAGCAAATCCTGCCATAAGGCTGAGGTGAAGGTGACTGTCTCAGAACGTCTCATGGGAGCCAGAGCCATGGCACAGCGGGTGGGGTTGCCTTGTGCTTGGCCAACCAGGTTCCATCTTGGCGACCACATATGGTGCCTCCCAACCCCCAGCACCACCAGGAGTGATCCCTGAGCACAGCACCAGGAGTGGTCCCTGAGCACTGCCAGGTATGGCCCCAAACCAAACCTAAACCAAAAGAACATCTCATCTCTGACACTTACAGATTGCTATTAGGTGGGCAGGGGGTGCGGGAGGAGAGCCTGAACCCCAGAGGAGAGGAGACTCCTGAGCTGATATTGTAAGGGGGGACAGGAAGGGCTGGTGCAGGGCGGCCCAGGAGAGGCAGGTGGGTATGGGTGCATGGGGGAGACAGAGAGGGACAGTGGCTCTGGCACCCACCTGCCAACTCCAGGGTGATGGAGCATGCCTGGGTGCCGTGGCGGTTGCGGGCCGTGCAGGTGAGGGCCCCCCAGGTCGCGCCGGCCACGCGGCAGATACACAGGCGGTACTGGTCATCGTCCGGCCGGCTGAGCTCGTACACGCCAGCCCGGGCCTCCAGGAGGGCCCCTCGGCAGCTGAATGACACAGGACAGGGAGGCCACTCAGGACCAGGGCCGGCCAGCCCAGAACTGGGCTGCCCACGGGTGGCGGTGTGTGTGGGGGTGACCTAGGGGGTGCCAGGCAGGGCCCCACCTCCTCCAGATGATTTGGGCCTCCACATGGTTCAAGGTGACGGTGACACTGGCCGGCTGGCCCTCCACCACGCATACCCGATGTCCGGCTTGTCCAGCACCACTGGGGCCTCCTCCAGGGGCGGGCCTGGGAGTGCGTGTGTGGGGGAGAGAGCACGGGCTCTGTGCTGGCCCCAGGGAAAGAGCACCCCCTCCCCCCGCTCCTTTTAACTCTCCCCAGAACCCTCTGGGGCTGTTTTTGACAGATGAGGATCAGAGAGGTCTAACGATTCATCTAGGGCACACAGCGGAGTGACCCGACCCTGGGGCGCCAGCCTGGCCTGCTGTGGCCACTGTTGGGTGAGTCAGGCTGGGGGTCCTGCCTTGCGGCCCTGCTGGTCCCCACGCTCCCTCCCAACAGTGCTCACGTGCAGACCAGCCTTGAGGTCCCCGTCCCAGGCACCCACCCTCTCCCCCATCCGTGGGCTCACCGTGCTCCAGCAGCTGCACCGGCTCGGAGGCGGGGGAGGGTTTGCTGCTGCTCTTGAGGGTGGTGCTGAGGACCCGGAAGATGTGCTGCACCCCCTTCCGCAGCCCCATGGCCGCCCAGCCGGGCTCCCGCAGGCCGGCAGCCAGGACGGTCCACTGGTCAGAGCCCAGGACTTGGTGTTGCACCGTATAGGTCAGCGTGTCTGGGTCTGCAGAGGGCGGCCACTAGGCAGGCGGGCCTGAGGGTGGGGGCCCCCTCCCACTCCAGGAACTCATCAAGTCTGCTGTGGGGAGCTGCCTCGATTTCTCCCTCTTCACCCTGCCCTCGGCAGCTCTCAGTGCTCAGTCAGGGCAGTGCAGGCGGGGGCCGGTTACTGGCATGCAGGAGGGCACAGTGCATGCACCCCGCTCCCTGCTCTGGCCCGAGGTAGGGAAATGGAGGCAGACAGGAAGGGGCGTGTGCACAGGGCAGGAGCACTGGCAGGCTCAGAGCCCAAGCCCCAGCCCAGGGGAGGACACGGACGAGGGTCCACGCCTCAGGGAGTGCAGGATCCACATGCCTGACCCTTCTCCCATGGGCACCCCCACTCCTGACCCCTCTCCTGTGGGTCCCCGCTTTGTGCCTACCCTGACTGGACATCACCCTGCCCACCCTGTCTGGGTGCCACCCTTCTCTCTTCTGGATCCCTGGGTGCCCTTGCCTGACCCCACCCTGCCTATACACGATCCAGTGCCACCCCACCTACCGATGGCTATGTCCATGCTCCTGGGTGGGTTCCAGGTTAGTGTGACCATCCTGCCCGTCACCGCCACCACCTGCGGGGGCACCGTCCGGAGGTCCTGGGACCACATCTGAAAGCCACAGATTGAGGCCGTTGGGGTCGATGGCTCTGCTGGGCCACCCACCTCCCCACCAGAGCAGAAAGCTGGCGATGAGAGGGAGAACCGCAGCCCCAGAAGCAAGTGCCAGGCCACAGAGCCCCGTGGGCCCGGGAGGAAGCCGGGGCCAACAGCAGTCCTCACCCGTGACATAGAGATGGGCGTAGCAGGCGGCTTTGCCCAGCTTGTTGGCAATGACGCTCTTGTAGACACCGGCATGCTGCGGCCCCACGGCGGGAAACACCAGACGGTGGACATCCCTGTCTGGGGGTGGAGGGAGAGGGGGACAGTGACAGGGGCGAGGCTGGGGTTTGCCTTCCACCAGGCAAACCTGATCCCAGCCTGCCTGAGGGGTTGCTACACCAGGCAGAGTTCAGGGCTTACTCCTGTCGGGGCTCAGGGGACCCGGTGCCGGGAATGGAACCCAGGTCAGTGGCGTGCAAAGGCAAGTGCCCTAACTGCTGTACTATTGTGCTGACTCCTTCATTTTGAAAAGTTAAACATTTCGTTTCATTTATTTGGGGGGTGGGGGTATTGGGTCACAGCTGTTGTGCTCAGGGTTTATTTCCAACTCTGCACTCAGGGATCACTCCTGGCGGGCCCAGGGGACCAAAGGAGAGGCCGGGAGCAAATCCAGGCCAGCCGTGTGCCAGGTAAGGGACCCACTGGACTATGTGTCCAACCCCCAACTCTTAAACTTTTTGGTGTGGGTGCCACATGTGGTGGTGCTCAGGGGACACCCCGGCTCCCCAGCTGTGTTCAAGGACCACGTGTGGCAGTACTCGGGGAACCACACTGGGCCAGGGCCTGAGTCAGGGTGGCAGCAGCAGCTGTGTGCATGGTAAGGGCTTGGACCCTGCCCCATCTCTCCGGGACCCGGGTCAAGTTCTGACCGGGCTCACCCCACTTTCCTTTTCTCTGACCCCACCCCCACTCACGTCCCTGCCAGCCTCAGACCGGCCGGAGTCTATGGAAACCCCGGTCCTTCAGGCTCAGCCAGGGCACTGCCTGTCAGCCATGGAAAGCTCGGGATGCCTGCCATAGACTGGGGAGCCCCAGTGCCCCAACCTCCTTCTGGCCATGTCCTCTGCTAAGCCTCTGCTGACCTCAGACTGCGCACAAGGCAGGCAAGAGCTGTCTCCACACATGATCACAACATTCTCTCCATCTGAAACTCGCCCCCGCCCCTCGCTTACTGATGCCCCTTGCCCGTGGGGTGTGATTCTCCCGGTACCAGTCCTGAGACGCCTCCTCAGCAGTGTCCTGGGGCCTCCTGTACACCCCAACTTTGCCCATGAGCCTCCACACTGAGCTCCCACACAGCTGCGGATGCTTCTTCATGTGTGTGTGTGTGTGTGTGTGTGTGTGTGTGTGTGTGTGTGTGTGTGTGTGTGGGTGCTTGCTTTGCAGGTCGATCCCCTGAGCCCTACCAGGAGTCATCGCTGAGTCCAGAGCCAGGAGTGACCCCTGAGTGTGGCTCCCTCCACCCCAGAAAAGACAGGGCTTTCTGGTGCTGCCAGGCCAAGGCCAGGCCCTACAGATGCAGGCAACTTCTCCCTGTTGCTGCAAATGACTGTTAGGACCCTGCCCTATCCCACAATCTGAGAAACTGCCAGACGGACCTTGCCGAGGTCTTGGGTGTGTCCAAAGCCACGGAGCTGAGAAATGAGGGGGCAGCGGCCTGAGCCGGGGGGCCTCTGATCCTGCTGCCTCTCCCACTCCCTGTCCCTGAAAGGATGATACACAGCCATCTCTGGTAGGGACGGAAGGCGAAGTGACGGTCCTGTCCTTCCCATCAGCCAGCCCCTCCTCTCACAGCCATCTGTCCTGGACAGGCACCCCTTACTTTATCTTTGCTGAAGCTATTTATAAAGCGAGAGGAGTTGACGCTGCTGCTGGACCCAGAGACAGACGGACAGAAGCAGAGCTGTGGGCGCGAGCCAGAGACAGACACCGCCTCGGGCCTCGGAGACCAAGGCAGACGGGAAGTTTGTGCCTGAGCAGAGAGTGCAGGGAGGAGCCCGGTCTTAGAGGGAATATGCGGACAGGAGACATCTGGCTAGGGGCTGGATGCCAGATCAGACGGTTCTGGCTGATCTTTGAGCAAGCCCCAGCTGCTCACTAAACCTCAGTTTCCCCCTCTGTAATATTTGCCTCCCTAGGTGCATGGGCAGGAAGGGGAGCTTGGTCTCCCCAGCCTTGAGCACAGAGGGCTGGATACAGGAATCTTTATTATTTTTTTGGGGAGGTCACACCCTGTGGTGCTCAGGGCTTACTCCTGGCACTGCTTTCTGGGGTACTGAGAACTGAACCCAGGTTGGGTGAGTAGAAGGCAGGTGCCCCCTACTCTGGCCTTTGGGAAGCTCTTAAGGGCCAGTGTGGGGCTCCCTGGAGCTGTGCCAGGAGCTCCCGGTGGGGCAGAGTCTCTTCTGGGTTTTGGGTTTGCTCTCGGTTTATTATTTTGGGACCACACCCAAAAAGTGCCCAGGGTGACTCCAGGCCCAGTGCTCAGAGGCTGCTCTTGGTGGTGCTCGGGGGCAACATGGGGCCAGCGATGGAACCTGGGTCCCTGCCTGTGCTCCAGGGAAGCTGAGGAAGCTGGGAGGCCTGGTCCCAAATAGCTCCCTCTGTAGCCCTCATCTTCCACTCCAGCTCCTATACAGCAATAGGGTGATTGCCTTGTACATGGTCAGCTATGGTTCCTCAGCCAGGCTACATATGGCAGTGCTCAGGGACCAGGTGAGGTCAGGGAACAAGGGGTTTCCTTGTGGCCTTCAGGAGCAACATGGTCCTAACTCCTACTTTTTTTTTTTTTGGTGGGGGGTGGTTGGCCATTCCCAGCTGTTAGGTTTTACTCCTGGTTCTGTGCTCAGAGCTCACTCCCGGCAGTGCTCAGGGATCCAATGCAGTGCTGGGGATCAAACCGGGATGGTGTGTGTGCGTGTGTGCGTGTGTGTGCGCGTGTGTGTGCGTGTGTGTGCATGTGCGTGTGTGTGCACGTGCGTGTGCGCAGCAGCGTGCGTGTGCGTGTGTGTGTGCGTGTGTGCATGTGTGCGTGTGTGTGCGGCGTGTGCGTGCGTGTGTGTGCATGCGTGTGCGTGTGTGTGCGTGCGGCGTGTGTGTGCGGCGTGCGTGTGCGTGTGTGCGTGCGTGTGTGTGCGTGTGCGGCGTGCGTGTGTGTGTGCATGCGTGTGCGTGTGCGTGTGCGTGTGCGTGCGTGTGTGGCGTGTGTGTGTGCGTGCGTGCGTGCGTGTGTGTGTGTGTCTTCTGCACTACCTCCTCCCCCCAACTCCTTCTTCATGATTTACTGAGCCTGGACCAAGCACCTGTGGGTGGCCACAGGCCTTCCCACTGTTCTCCAGAAGGGAGGGCTCAGCCCCACTTGCCTTCTCAAGCACCACATGAAAGGACAGTGGCAAGCAACCACAGGGCTACATCAAGATCAGCTACCGCTGCCTCCAGCAGCCAGGCACGGCTTGGAGAAGTGACATCGCGCTCATGCGACAGGGACAGGGAGCCACTTGCTGTAGTCACCAGCAGCCATTCTGCCTCTACTGAGAAGGCCCAGGCTGGTGGCTTGGCGGAAGTGAGGGGCTGGCTGCAGGAGGCAGCGGCCCCGCAGAGCAGGGACAGAGGGGCCCCTACCCACGGTCACGGTCACGTACACTGAGTCATGCGCCGGTCCTCACTGCTCTGGATGCGGTGGCCGTTATGGAACCAGCTGATGGTGGGATAGGGCAGGCCGGTCACCTGGCACTCCAGCATGGCCTCCCCTGGCCAGACCCACCTCCAGGTCCTGCAGGGGCCGCAGGAAGTCAGGCATGGACAGTCGCTCCAGCTCTCCCTGCTCCAGGCTCCTCGGGGATGGATGGCATCTTCTCCAGCTTGGAGCTGTAAGAGGTGCAGAGCTGAGGCCCAGGGAGGGCAGCAGCGCCACTCCCGGGCCCAAGCAGCCCTGGCAGGCCGTCCCCTTCCATCACCACTCCGTGCCTGGCAATACCTGGGGCCAGTGGCTGCTGTCCGTGGCTCTTCCACGTAGAGCTGGGCCGAGCAGTGCGCCTGGCCGTGCGTGTTGGTGGCACTGACGGCATACAGCCCCTCATCGTCGCTGCCCACGTGGGCGATGTGCAGGGCGTGCAGCCCACCGTCCTGCTGTAGGCGAATGTTCTCACTCTCTTGCACGGGCCGGCCTGTGGGGGTGGGGAGGGCAGGGATGCAGAAGGGACCCCAGGCAGGCCTGCATAAGGCCCTCACACTCCCCATCTCTCCCGCCCGTACCAGCCCTCTGCGGCAGGCAGGGTCCTACGAAATGAGTCCAGGTGACGGCGGGGGGGTGGGGTGCCGCTGATCTTGCAGTCCAGGCGTGCAGGACGGCCCTCCAGCACCTCCACGTCCTCCAGCTGCCGGGTGAACAGGGGTGCCAGCGAGGGGCGCACGGTCAGCCGGGCACTGCAGGTCAGCTCATCTGCGGGGAGTGGGTGGGGGGAGGGTCAGCCCTGGGATATGGCGGCATGGAGCCTGGCTCGCCTCATCCTTGGTGCCTGCCAATGCTCGGCAAGAAAGGGGGAGGGTACCGAGGAGTTGGATAGTACAGCAGGGAAGGTGCTTGCACTGCACACAGCCGACCCGGGTTCAATACCGGCATCCCATATGGTCCCCTGAGCACCTCCAGGAGTGATTCCTGAGCATCGCTGGATGTAGCCCCAAACCAAAATATTCAAAAGGAAAAGAAAGGAGGGGGCTAGGCGGGAGCTGGAGCTAAAACCCAGGCCAGAGGCAGTGAGGCAGAAGGCAAGAACCAAACATCGCACAGCCAAAAAGTAACCCCTGATCCCTACAGGGTGTGATCCCCGAAACAAAAATGAGGACCAGAGAGGCAGAATAGCAAATATGGCGATTTTCGTGCACACGGTCAACCCTGGCTCCATATCTGCCACCCAGTGTAGACCCCTGAGCCCTGCCAGGAGTGATCCCTGATTGCAGAGCCACGTGTAAGCCCCAGCACAGCTGCTTGTGGCTCCAAAACAAACCATAAAAAACCCAAAGACAATGAAACCGAAGCCAGGGCCTTCTCAGGTGTGTAGTGGGGAGGGCAAGGGAGGAGCAGGCCCCACACTCTCTCCACTCACCTGCCCTCGCCTCCAGCAAGCTGTGGCAGCCCTGAGAAGGACCTGGGAGCCAGGCCCTCCCGCTGGGCTTCAGGACTGCCCTTGCTCTCCGCCACCCCCAGACCCTAGAACCCCCACCAGTTGCACCATCTCCCAGTGCAATGCGGCAGGAGGCCTCGCCAGACCTCACAGAGGTGCCTCCCAGACCACCACCTGGGGACTCAGTATCCCAGGGTGGGGCGGCATTAGCTCCCTTCCTCCAAGGAGGCCAGGGACAGGACAGGTCAGAGATGACATTCATAATAACAATGGTGACATTTATTAGGTGCTGTGCCTCGTTCCTTCCAGCCATTATCCCACTAATCCTGCCAATCCCCGAGGCAGGGATCATCAGGAGGCCCTTTTTAACAGATGAATAGTCTGTCTCTAGCTCAGAGACACGGGACACTTGAGGTCACTTCGCAGAGAATCACAGGATTGGCAGGGCAAGAACTGGAGCTGGGTCTGTCTGCCTCCCCGCTAGGAACAGCGCGTTCAGGGCGCAGCTCGGCTCCCCGCGCCCCTGCTCTTCCCCTGGGCAGAGAAACACCCTCACCCCCACCCCTTTCCCGGCCAGGTCCCGCCCGTCTATAGCTCGCGGGCGCCCCCTGCCGCCAAGAGCGACGTTACCTTTGGCCGTGCTGAGCTTGCAGGTGTACACGCCGCTGTCGTCCTCATGCACCGAGGTCAGCAGCAACTTGCACTTGCGGCCGTCGAAGTGCATCTTGCATTTGAGCAGCGCCGGCTGCAGCAGGCGACCCCGGCACAGCCAGTCGACCTCCACGTCGGCGGGCCCCGCCACCAGGCACTCAAACAGCGCCATCTCCCGGCCCCCACGTCCACATCCTGCAGGGCGCCAGCACGGCCAGGGACCGGCTTTCTGGGTGGGCTGGTGGGGGAGTGGGGGAAGGTGGGAGTGGCCACGGGAGGGGTTGGGGTGGGGCACGCACGGAACAGAGACACACAGGGCAGGGAGACACGCGCACGCACACGGAGAGACAGACAGACAGACACAAGAGAGAGAGATGCGTTTGGTTTCGCTGTCGGCGGGGGGGGAGCCCGCCCGCCCGCCCGGCCAGGATGGCAGGGAGCTCCCAGGCTGGGTACCCCGAGTGGCGTTGGAGAGTGTGTGTGGGGGCTCATAGAAGCTAGCGGGACGTCAAGGGCAGGGAATGGGGTGAGCAGAGACGGCGGCGGCAAAGAAAACAACAGCGAGCAGCTGGGTACAAACGGGCCTTTATTTGCACTAAGAAACAGGATTTCCGAATCTCTGGAGCCTCCCTCACTCCTGCATCCTGTAGGTGGCACCCTCGTTCCCAGGCGGGGCGCCCCTGGTCTGACAGAGAACGAGGCGACCCCCCCACCCCAGAGTCCTCATCTGCACCAGCACAGGGCTCTCCGCCTCTGGCTGCTGGTCTTGTGTGAGATACAACGTGTGGTGCCACTCGGAATGGTTTCTGGAATGGTCGAATCTGTCCCCCCCCCCGCCTCGAACCCCTTAGCAGCGTGAAGCCCCTCTGGGCCCACCCTCATGGATGCCAGGCCCTGTCCTCAGGCCTCTCTGCCTCATCCCCAGGCATCCTTCCGACTGTCACAGACACACAGACAGACAAACGGTGAGACAGACAGGGCCTGTAGCCGCAGTAGCACATGCGCTGACTGGGTGCTCCCCTGCAGGGAAAGATTGGAGGGGGCCTGACGCCCCTCCCTAGCCACCCCTTCCTGGCACTGTCTACTGTCTACATGGGAGTTCCTGGTCTGCCCCGCTATACGTCCACGTGGGGGTCGGGGCCGGGGGGAGGTCCACAGGGGTGCATGGACTAGCAGGGGTGGGAAGGTAGGCTGGGACAGGCTCCGGGCCAGCGAGCCGGCGGGGTCTGTGGGCAGGGAGACAGTGAGACAGCGAGGTCCGAGAGGTGCCTGAGACAGGGGCGCGGCTCGGAGGGCAGCGGGGGAGCGCAGGCGGCCCCCTGAGCTCACTCGCCTGTGTACAGACAAAAACCTCAGTCAGCAAGCGGCAGGTTAGCGCAGCGAGCAGCACTCAGGCTCACGCACGCATAGGCGCACAGGCACACGCACGTGCATACACACAGGCGCACGCGTGCGGGCACGCCGCACACAAGCACACACGCGCACAGGCACGCACACGCAGCCCTGGCTAGGATCCCTCTGCTGGGAATGCTGCTCTAATCTGAGGGCCAGCACTGACAGGTGCTCCCACAAAGTTCGCTCTGGGGGCCGGGGGGCCAGTTGGCAGCTAACCTGAGACCGGGCCTCTAAGATTCCTCAGTAGAGGCATTCGCAAATCCCGGGGAGCACCCCAAAATCTGAGGGATGGAGGACTTTCCAAAGAGGAAGAAGCACGGAGACGTGGGTTAGCACAGAGAGGCGAGGCTGATCCCACTTGGAGGGGAACAGAGCGGGGACGGAGCGGGGGACGTGGGGGCACTCGGACACCGAGGAGGGCGGGGCCCCAGAGGCGGGGCTCAGGTGCTGGAGGAGATGCGGGGCTAGGAAGCTGGCAGAGCTGGCCTCTGCCAGGCTGGACCTGCGGGGACAGAAGTCCCTGACCGGAGAAGGGAGGGATGGAAACCACCAGCCCCAGTGGGGGTTGAGGGCAGTCTGGCCAGCTGCAACCAGCCCTGCTGCAGGAAAGGGCCATGCCCCTCACATTTTACAGCTCGGTCACCCTGGTAGCCATGTTCTATGTCCATGTCACCCCAGGGGCCCTCCGATCGGGTCCAGCTCTCACATTTGCCCCATCCACTAGATTCCGCACAGTAACTGGGGGAGGGGGCAGGGAGAGTGGGCACGGAGCAAGAGGGGAAAAGGGGAGGGAAGGAGGGAATGGGGCTGATGGAGGTGAGGGGACTAGGAGGCAGGGGAGCTGGGGAGAGGAGTCCATGGCGGGACGCAGGAGCCCAGCTGGCCTCGGTGGGCGAGCTGAGCACCGAAAGGGTGGGAATCGAGGCGGAGCAACCTGCGTGTTCTCTCTGGGTCTCGGTCTATTCCCGAAACGCCAGAGTCTACAAGCCGGGCGACCCCCAGTGGCACCTGGAGTGGAGCGGTGGGAGCCTGTCGCAGGGGTGGATGAGGCGGGGCCAGGAGTTCGTGGGGGCTGGCAGGGGGATGGGGAGGGGCTCACCTCGGACCTCCAGGCGGGCCCTCGCATTGTCGCGCCCGTACTCGTTCACTGCCTTGCAGGTGTAGAAGCCTGCGTCGCGCGCTCGGCCGCCAGGATGCGCCAGACGACAGAGGCCGCCCTCCGCCTCCTCCGGCGCACTCTGGTCCGGGCGCACAGGCTGGCGGTTCCTCAGCCTGCCGGACAGGCAGTGACTCAGACCAAGGGAGATCGGGTCGCATCCCATGCGCCAACCCCAGAGTGTGCCCTGCCCTCAGGTGGGGGATGCTCCCACCCACTGCTCCAGGTGACGGCCCGCCTGCATAGCTCCTACTCGGGGTCTGGCCCAAACCGGGCTCCCGAAGGCAGGCGCACATCTTCCGGCCCACTAGACTAGCTCACCTGCCGGGTGAGCTCTTGATGCTTCTGGAACATCCTTGTGTCTTTTTCACTCATGTACAAAGGCCAGGTAGGTTCCCTACTTCCCCCAAGGGGCACGAAGGGACTTACCGTATTTTATTTATGTTTTTTGTTTGTTTGGGCGGTCACACCTAGAGGTGCTCAGGGATTATTCCTGGCACTGCACTCAGGAATCACTCTTGGCGGGACTCATGGGACTATATGGGATGCCCCAGATGGAACCAGGAATCAGGGTCCACACATGTAAGGTAAGCACCCTACCTGCTATCTCTCTGGCCCCACTTACCATTGAAAAAAAGCCACAGGGGCCGGAGCGATAGCCCAGAAGGTAGGGGCGTTTGCCTTGCACGCGACTGGCCTGTGCTTGCCTGGGTTCGATCCCCGGCATCCCATATGGTCCCGAGCACCGCCAGGAGTAACTCCTGAGTGCAGAGCCAGGAGAAACCCCTGAGCATCGCCGGTGTGACCCAAAAAAAAAAAAAAAAAAGCCACAGGGCACCCAAAAATCAATTAAAAGTGAAAAGTAGTTGGGGCCGGAGAGATAGCACAGCAGGTAGGGCGTTTGCCTCACATGAGGCCGGCCCAGGTTCGATCCACAGCATCCCATATTGTCCCCTGAGCACCGCCAGGAGTAATTCCCTAAGTGAAGAGCCAGGAGTAACCCCCTGAACATCGCCAGGTGTGACACAAAAAGCCAAAAAAAAAAGTTGGGGGCCAGAGTGATAGTCCAGTGGGTAGGGTATTTGCCTTACGTGCAGCCGACCCGGGTTTGATCCCTAGCATCCCATATGGTTCCCCACTCGGTACCTGAGCACAGAGCCAGGAGTAGCCCCTGAGCATTGCTGGGTGTGACCCAAAAGCAAAAAAAAAAAAGTGGGATAGAGAGATTAGTCAAGAGGCTAAGGTGCTTACCTTCCAAGCGGCCAACACTGGTTCAATGCCGGACCCACAGAGGGTCAGGAGTGACCCCTGAGCACTGCTAGGTATGGCCCAACCCTCCCTGCCGCCTCCCCTAAAAAATAGAATGAGGACCAGGAGATGGTTCCAGGGGCTGACGCACATGCTCTGTATGCAACATGCTCTGTATGCAGAAAGCTTGGGACTCCCCTAGCTCAGCACGGTCCCCTGAGTGCCACTCGGTGTGGCCTCAAAACAAAAAACAAGAAAACAAAAATCAGTGAGAAGCTTCAAGCCTAGGGTTGGAGCAAAAGTACAGTAGGTAAAGTGCTTGCTTTGCACATGGCTGGCCCCAGTTAGATCCCTGGAATTTCATAGGTTCCTGAGCACCGCCAGGAGTTAATTCTTGAGTGCAGAGCCAGGAGTAAGCCCTGAGCAATCACCACGTGTAGCAAGTCCCACCCCTAAAAAAAAAGGCCAATGGGGCCAGAGTAACAGTACAACAGAAAGAGCGTGCCTTGCATGGGGCCATCTCAGGT
Source organism: Cryptotis parvus (assembly GCA_021461705.1). NCBI lineage: Eukaryota > Metazoa > Chordata > Mammalia > Eulipotyphla > Soricidae > Cryptotis > Cryptotis parvus. The sequence goes on from JAJIBD010032087.1 coordinate 154,644, forward strand.
TCGATCCCTGGACTCCTATATGGTTCCCAGCACCGCCAGGAGTAATTCCCGAATGTAGAGCCAGGAGTAACCCCTCAGCATCGCCTCATGTGACCCAAAAAGCCAAAAAAAAAAGGAAGGAAACAAAATATGCTTCTGGGGGCCGGCGATAGTCCAGAGGGTAGGGCGTTTGCCTTGCATGCAGCTGACCCGGTTAGATCCCGGCATCCCATATGGTCCCCACGCAGTACCAGGAGTGATTCCTGAGTGCAGAGCCAGGAGTAACCCTGAGCATCGCTGGGTGTGACCCAAAAAGCAAAATAATAATAATAATAATAATAATAATAATAATAATAATAATAATAATAATAATAATACGCTTCTGGGGTGAGAGCGATAATGCATAATGCAGCGGGTAGGGCGTTTGCCTTGCAGGCAGCCGACCCAGGTTTAATCCATGGTATCCCATATGGTGCTCCAAGCACCGCCAGGAGTAATTCCTGAGTGCAGAGCCAGGAGTAACCCCTGAGCATCTCTAGGCATGACCCAAAAAAGTCAAAATAAAAAAAAGGGCTGAGGCCCACCAAAAGCTTCACAAACCAGGGACCTGCTAAGCCTGGGATGGAGCTGAGGCTGCAGGGGGCTCGGGTTCAGAATAAACGTGGGGCAGCCCAGGGCTGGGTGCTGGGCACCGGGAAAGCTCCAGGTCTCCCTTTTGCACAGCACAGGGACAGCTAGGCACCCAAGTGGACAGATGAGCGCTGCAAACACAGGGCAGGGGAGGGCCACGCGGGGACACCCTCATCCCTGAGATGGGCAGAGCATGGGGGGACCCACCCCTTCTGCCCCCAAGCAGCTTCACAGGGCAGAGCTGACGGACACTCACCAGGACACCACGGGCTTGGGCTCTCCCTGGACACGGATGCTCAGAGTGACGTCCTGACCTTCTCTCACTGATTGGTCCATGAGAGAGACCTGAAGGGGCCCCCATGTTCAGGGGAGACGGTCAGGGCCTGGTTTGGGCTTCTGTGGAACATGGGGGGCTGGGCCAGAGGCCTCTTCCTGATCATTCCAAGGCTGGCTTGAAGTAGGAAGGGTTGAGGGGTTGGGGGCCACCAACAGGCCTGGCAGGAGTCTGGGGTCTCCCGAGAATAGGGGGTCATGAAGGAATGGGGAACCGCACGGGAGGCTGGGAGCTGCAATCAGGTGTCTGACCTTGAAGCTGGGGGTGCCTTGGAGCTGGTGTCAGAGGGACGGCGGTTCTGGCTGGACGTGGGCTTCATGGCTGGAGTCTGGGGCCAGGCCTCTCCAGGCTCAGGGAACTCCTCTGGGGGACTCAGGTACTCCTCATCAGAGGTGATAGGGCTGCTGAAGGGGGACGTGGACCCACCTGAGGAGAGACACATGGCAGAAGTGGCCAGGACAGGGGGCCGGAGCGATAGCCCAGCGGGTAGGGCATTTGCCTTGCACACGGCCGGCCTGTGCCGGCCCGGGTTCGATCCCCAGCGTCCCACATGGTCCCCTGAGCACCGCCAGGAGTAATTCCTGAGTGCAGAACCAGGAGTAACCCTGAGCATTGCCGGGTGTGACCCAAAAAGCAAAAAAAAAAAAAAAAAAAATAGTTAAGAAGTGGCAGAGACAGGAGCAGAGGGTGCCGCACAAAAGGGCCTGATAAGGCCTGCAAGGGTGCGGCCACTCCTGGGACTCCTATTTTCCGGCTGTATGACCTTTCCCTGGGGCTCTGCCCCTCACCCCCCATCCCTTATTCCAACACTCCCACCCACCCCTGCAGACCCTCCTCATGAGGAAGACCGCCAGGAAAGGCACGAGGAAAGTGGAGTGGAGTGCCCGAGACTCGAATTCCCGGGAGCGGAGGCCACATTCCCGGCACGGAAGGGCGGCCCCTAAGGTAGACGCTCACGAGCGGGCCCTGGGGGGGGGGGGCGGGGGCACCACCAGGACGACTGAGTCTCAGGTGAGCGGGCCTGTGTGGAGGGCCCACGCCCCTCCAGAGGGCTCACCCGGCCCGGGGCAGAGCCCCGCGCTTGCTTCCAGCCTCCTGCCCCAGAGACCCCAAGGTCACCTGCCCTAGGACATGGACCCCCCACCTCCACACGTCTGGGGGAAGCAAGTTTCAGTTCTCCACTGAGGAGGGCGGCTCAAGCTGGGGAGCGGCGGGGGGTGCCCAGCCTTGCTTCCGGGGAGGGGTGTCCCCAAGGCCCAACGCCCTCCCCTGCTGCTGGCCGGGGCCCGGCCTCACTGAGCTGGCCGCAGTCCGACTGCCAAATACAGACAAGGATCCGCCAGAGCCCGGCCGCCTCCTGCTTCCCCACCTTAAGCCCCCCGAGGCCCAGACACCCTGACCCACCCAGGACTGCACCCCAACTCACCCTGAGGCTTGGTACACGGACCCTGGCCCCCAGGCCCGCCCTGTGCCACCCGGGCAGCTCCCGGGGAGGGGAGCAGATGCTTGGCTCCCTTGCTCACTGGCTGGCTCCCACAGCTGACCCCAAGCCTCCGCTGCAGGGCCTGGGGGGGGGGGACGGGGGTGGAGGGGAGGGGGCGGGCCAGCACAGGGTGGCAGGCAGCAGTGGGTGGGAAGGTGCTGTCAGGGAGCAGCAGCAGAGCAGGGCACGAGGGCAGCCGGGCGGGCCACATTTAGCTGCTCAGCCCGGGCCCTGCTCTGAGTTTCCTCTGCTCACGGCCTCGGGACCCTGAGCAAGCCCTGTTGAGCTCCTGGGTCCCCAGAAAGGGGTGGCTGTATCCCCCCTACCACAGGGCCTCCTGGGGCGGTGCCCCCCAGACCCTCCCCAAGGGACTGGAACTGTACCCACCAAACCGCACTTTCTGCTTTCTCTGGGGTTGAGACCTGTCCGGCCCTCCAGTCTCCTCCCAGGGACACCCCATCCTCCTAAGGGGACACAGAGACCCCTCCCCACCTCCGTTCCTGGGCACAGGTTCTGGCCCTCCCCTCACCCCCTACACACCCCCACATAACATCCTTCCTGCAGGCTCTTTCCAATTGAGTGTCCACTGGGGACAGGACTTGGAGTCAGGGTGGGGGTGGGGAGTGGTGGGAGTGGCCACAGGCCCAGCCCCCTTCCTTGGTCACCCCCACCAGAGCCACATTCCCAAGCTCTGACCTGTGTTTCCGCGCACTGCAGGGAAGGGGGTGCTGACAGAGGGGACCATCACTCATGCCGGCTGTCTGGACGTGGGGCTGGGACGGACACCACAGAGGCAGCATCTACTGGATGCCACGGAGGGGGCTGAGGTCGCGGTGGGGCCCCTGGGGGCAGGTGTCCCCTCTCCATGGAACCTGGGGACCTTCTGGGTCAGAATGGGCTCTTGGCCTCTTGAGGGGAGGTGCTGGCACGGTTTGCAGGGAGCCACAGGAATCTTTGGTGTTCAGGACAAGAGCACCTTGGGGATGGCTAGAGACTAAGCGGGGCTGGCGGTCAAAGCAGGTGGTGGAGCTGAAGCGACAGTCCAGTGGGCAGGGCACTGGCTTTGCACACAGCCCCGGTGGGTCACCCTACTCTGCACTGTCCTCATGGCCAGAATCATCTCCCCACCTTTCTTCCATCCCAGCCCAGGTCTCAATTTGGGAAAGAGTAGCCAGCGGAAGCCCCCAAAACCAGAGGCTGCCCCCCACTGATTCTGTGCACTCTGTCTGAGCTTCTCATACATGACCCCCACACAGGGCTTTGGGGAGCCAACACCTCGGGGACGCCCTCCTCCCCACTGCGGAATCCTCACAGCAGACACAGCAGCAGCCACCTACAAAAATGAACCTAGCTCTCTCCTGGGGCTTCCCCAACACTTCAGGCACCATCTCCGTCAGGACTAGGGGGCCTCAAACAAGGAAGTCTGGGCTCCCCTCACCTCCCAAGGCAGGTTTCTCCTGAAAAAGAAGTGGGAAGGGGCCAAAGAGCTGGTACAGGGGTTAAGGCGCTTTCCTTGCATGAGGCTGGCCTGGGTTCAATCCCTGGTATTGCATAGTGTCCCCAAGTCTCCAGGAATGATCCCTGAGTGCAGAGCCAAGAGTAACTCCTGAGTATCATCAGGACAAAATTTTGGAGATGCCTGTGGCCCCTTCCAGGACCAGTTCATCTTGGAAGGTGGCTTCAGAGCCCTACCTCACGCTGCCATTCGCCTTCAGGACTATCTGACCCCAGAGCTCCTGTGCTCCCCACTGGCCCCCTTAGACAAAACAGAATCACCTGAGGGGAGGGGGTGCCTTAAACCACAGGGCACAGGCTCCACCCTGGAGCTGGGGTGTATCTGACACCCCCTGGCAGCGCTGCAGTGAGGACAGCTTAGCCTGAGTCCCCACTACCACCCTCTCCCCTGCTCTGAGAACCCACTGACCTCCCATGTGCCATCAAAGGGGGCTCGGATCCCCAACTGCCACTTTGCCCCAGGGGCTGCTCAGTGTCCAGGATGGATGCTGAGGCCTTGAGCCTGGTGGCATCCGTGGGCTGTGGGTCAGCAGAGATGACAGGTCAAATACACTCGCCCGGGGGGACAGCAAGAGGGACAGTGGTGGCCAGAAGGCCGACGCCCAGGGCTGGGGACAGCAGAGAGGAACTGTCTCTAGGAAGAGGCGGAGGGCACTGAGAGGCAGGGTGGGGATGGTGAAGGGCTTGGCTGAGTAGGGCTAGAGCCTCCTGCAGGAGGGCATTTGCCGGCACGCGGCTGACCCCGACATCCTACAGCTTGGCTGAGTAGGGCTAGAGCGCCTCCTGCAGGAGGGCATTTGCCGGCACGCGGCTGATCCCGACATCCTACATGGTCCCCCACGCCCCCGCCAGGAGTGATACCTGAGTGCAGAGTCAGGAGCCAGCACCGCCAGGTGTGACCCCCAAACCCAAACGAAACAAAACAAAAAGTATTTCAGTGAGCAGGAAAGGCAGTACAGGGGTCAGGGGTACAGTTCGGTCCCCAGCACCACACGGTCTTCCAAGAACAGTTGCGGGTAGCCCTGGAGCACTGCCCAGTGTGGCCAACACCCTGTGACCCCCAGAAATGTTTACTTGAGGGGCCGGAGTAATAGGACAAGCGGTAGGGCATGTTTGCCTTGCACGCGGCCAACTGGGGTTCAATCCCCAGCATCACTGCTAGGAGCAATTCCTTAGTGTAGAGTCAGGAGTAACCCCTGAGCATCACCAGGTGTGACTGAAAAAGCCAAAAAAGAAAAAAAGTTTAGTCAAAGCAGAGAATAAGTTCCTGGCAGGGGAAGAACATGAACCAGGGGCTGCACAAGACCCTGCACCTGGTTCTTCAGAGAATGGAGGGATGTGAGGGGCAGGGGTGGGGCAGCCAGTCTGTGCTCACAAGCCCACCCCGCGGCAGGGGAGCTGGCTGAGTTCCAACGACTAACCAGCTAACCAGGCAGTGAGCTCACGGGCACTTAACCAGCTAACCAGGCAGGTGAGCTCTCAGACATTTAACCAGCTAACCAGGAAGGTAAGTTAATAGTCACTTAATCAGCTAATCAGGAAGGTAAGTTAATAGTCACTTAACCAGCTAACCAGGCAGGTGAGCTCTCAGACATTTAACCAGCTAACCAGGAAGGTAAGTTAATAGTCACTTAACCAGCTAACCAGGCAGGTTAGTTAATAGTCACTTAACTAGCTAACCAGGCAGGTTAGTTAATAGTCACTTAACCAGCTAACCAGGAAGGTAAGTTAATAGTCACTTAACTAGCTAACCAAGCAGGTGAGCTCTCAGACATTTAACCAGCTAACCAGGAAGGTAAGTTAATAGTCACTTAACCAGCTAACCAGGAAGGTAAGTTAATAGTCACTTAACTAGCTAACCAGGCAGGTGAGCTCTCAGACATTTAACCAGCTAACCAGGCAGGTGAGTTAATAGTCACTTAATCAGCTAATCAGGAAGGTAAGTTAATAGTCACTTAACTAGCTAACCAGGCAGGTGAGCTCTTGGACATTTTTAACCAGCTAACCAGGCAGGTGAGTTCATAGTCACTTAACCATCTAACCAGGTAGGTAAGTTAATACTCACTTAACTAGCTAACCAGGCAGGTGAGCTCCCGGACATTTAACCAGCTAACCAGGCAGGTGAGTTAATAGTCACTTAACCAGCTAACCAGGAAGGTAAGAACCAGCTGGCTACAGGCACTGTCTCTAATGGTCCCCAGAGGCCACTAGGCCTACAGCCTTCCCTCTCCTCCCCTCCCTCCTCTTACCTCCACCCTCGCTCCATCCTCCCTCCTTCCCTTCCCTCCCTCCTTCCTCCCACTCTGCCCTTACTCCTTCCTTCCTTCCTTCCTTCCTTCCTTCCTTCCTTCCTTCCTTCCTTCCTTCCTTCCTTCCTTCCTTCCTTCCTTCCTTCCTTCCTTCCTTCCTTCCTTCCTTCCTTCCTTCCTTCCTTCCTTCCTTCCTTCCTTCCTTCCTTCCTTCCTTCCTTCCTTCCTTCCTTCCTTCCTTCCTTCCTTCCTTCCTTCCTTCCTTCCCTTCCTCCCTCCCTCCCTTCCTTCCTTCCTTCCTCCTTTCCACCCTCCCTCCCTCCCTGACTGCTCTTGGGAGGGCCCACCGTAGTGCCCAGGGCCACATGAAGGCATCCCCGGTCCTCACCCATCTGGGCCACACACCTGCACTGGGCTCTAGCGTGGTGGTCCCGAGAGGCGAAGTTCTCCAAACATCTGCTGGGTCAGTGCTCTCCCATCTCTCACCCCAGGGAAGTCCGCGGGAAGAACGCGGTTAGCCTAGCGGCTGGGGGTGCTCCTCGGTGGTGCTTTCAAAAGTACCTCCCTTGGCAAGGGAAGGGTTATGGTGAGGCTACGTCCAATGGGGCTAAAAACAAGCCAAGAGAAGCCCCCCAAGAATCAGCAGCAAGGGATTTCAGGGCAGATACAGCACGGGGTCCCAGTTGGGTCCCCACTCTCCTGACCAGCTGTCAGAGCTCCCACCCTAGGCGGCAGCCAGTGGGAAAGGGTCACACAGCAGTCAACCTGCCCGGGACTGGGTGGCGGGCAAGTCTGGGGAAGGCAGCACAGCGGCCCTGGGCTTTGTCTGTCCTCTGAACCGCCATCATGGATGCACAATGGGGTCAGGGAGCAGAGTGGCCCCACATGGTCACTGCCTCCACCAGGGGGCGCCAGGGACAGCCAGTCCTGACCAGACCCAGAAAAGAGATGGAAGTGGGGTACCCTGGGTTTCTTGTCTCTTGCATTCCTGAGCACCATTAAATAACTTCCTTCTGTCATGCTGTATCGGTCCATGAGCCCAGATCTGCTACTGGCTCTGTCTCAAGGTCCCTTGCTGAATCATGGGCCCCTCAGAGGGTTTCACATCTCCCTGGGTCAGCAGTCCAGCAGGGACCTCACTTTCCACATAAACCGTGAAGCCAGGGGCCAAAGCAAGCACAACACTTATCTTGAACGCAGCCAATCCCCAGCACCCCAGATGACCCCCTGAGCCCCACCAGAAATGATCCCTGAGCACTGAGCCAGGAGTCAGCCCTGAGGATCACCAGGTGTGACTCCAAATGCTGCTACTGCACCCAAAAAAGAATTAAAAAGAAAAAAGTGAAGTCAGCTAAGGCCAGTGACAGGCTGAGCTCACAACTGGAGACTTCTACAACCTTGGGCTCTGATATGGGAAACCCTGTATCCCTTCCCTGAGGAAGGGCTGAGCGGTCCATGTCCCCTCCACCTCCTGGCCGGCTCCACAGTGGGGGTGAACCCCAGGGAGAGCAAACGGAGCATGGTGGGGAAGGGGGCTCGGGAGGAAGGAAGGAGGGGCCGGTGATGGGACCCCAGGCTGGGACCCCAGGCTGGTCCCTGTGCCACATGGTCCTGGGAGAGAGCCAAGCGGCCTCCAAAAGAAAGTGAGAGGAAAGCGAGACATCTCCCCAAGTGTGGCCTACGCTGTGGACTCTGCCAGCTCTGCCCCCCAGTGCCATAATCCTAGGAGCTCAGGGGTACAGTTTACCTTAACCCCAGAGGGCAGGAGAGTGACGTGGGAACAGGGGAGGCCACGGGACCCGAGACACAAGGCATAAAGTGCTCTGCTTGAATCCCTGGCACTGCACGTGCTCCCCCAAGCACCTTCACAAGTGACTCCCCAACACAGAGCCAGAAGTAAGCACTGAAAGCACTGCTGAGTGTGGCCCAAGAACAGAACAAACAAACAGAACACTTAGGGGCCAGCGAGATGATAAAGCAGGGGGCGTTAGCATGTGATGACCCAGGTTCAATCCCCAGCACCCCATACAGTCCCTGAGCTCGGACTGTAGAGCCAGGAGTAACCCCCCTGAGCGCCAACAAGCGGCCCCAGGGCTTCAAATCATGACCCCCACCTCCAGCCAGGCCCTGTCTGGAGAGCTGGGCACCCCAAAGGGAGCCACAGGCCACGCAGACTGTTCAAATGCACATCAACGACTGTAAAAAAGAGATCGGAGGGCAACGCATCTGCGCCTGAGGGTCAGTGGCCACGGAGCGAGTCCTCCAGCACCACGCGTGGCCCTCATCACATCCATGCCGAGAGAACACTGGCCCTGTCCCAGAGCGCCGTGTGCCCAGGGTCCACTCTCGGTGGCAGAGACTCTCCTCTCAGCGGCAGCGAGGGCATGAGACGGGGGCCAGGCCCCAAGGGCTGGGGACGATTTGGGCATCCCATATCCAAAGGCCTGGGCAGGGGTCACAGCCCACAAATGCTGACCTGTCACACACGGCCCTGAAATCACCTGCTTCCCTGGGAGCCCTTCCCAACACAAGATTCCCCATCCCAGGATTCCAGGAGGAAGCGGTTGATCGTCTGTCTGTCTGTCTGTCTGTCTGTCTGTCTGTCTGTCTGTCTGTCTGTCCGCCTCTCTCTCAGAGGCTACTGGCTTGTACTCACTCTACCTGCCTTTACTGTTAAAACGAGAACAAAGGGGGCCCTGCCCCTCAGCCCCAGCCCCAGGTGTGGCTCTGCTGCACTCTGCTCCCCACCATGCACCCCAACTCACCCCTTGGGAGCAGGACTGTGGCGTCAGCTGAGCTACTGGGGCGGCATGGGGCGGTCCCCACCTGCCAACCCACAGCCCCACCACCCCTGACTACTTTCCGTTACCCGTTTCTTGTCCCCCTGCCTTGCATTTAGAATCTGAGGTTTAACGGTGACCAAGATACAAAGACAATCCACAGAGTGGGAAAGGATATTCACCCAATACCCATCTGACAAGGGGTTAATATCCAGAATATATCAGGCACTGGTAGCACTCCACAAGAAGAAAACAGCCAACCCCATCAAAAAAATGGGGAGAAGAAATGAACAGAAGCTTCCAAAAAAGAAGAAATTCGAATGGCCAAAAAGGCATATGAAAAAGTGCTCTTCATCTTTAATCATCAGGGAGATGCAAATAGAATCTGAGGTTTGTGGACAGCGTTGGAGTGGACACCCCAAGAGTGTGCTGGGCAGCCAGCCCTGTGACCACAGTAGCAGGTGGGTGGTGGAGGGCAGGAAAGGGAGGCGGCACCAGAGCAACAGTACAGCAGGTTGGGCTGACGGGCAGTCGACCCAGGTTCATGCCCCCCACACCCCAACACCTTCCCCACCGAGTCTACCTAGGAGTCCAGAGCCAGGAGTAAGCTGAGCACCACAGGATGTAGCCCCCAAACCAAAACAAACCAAAATGAATTAAAGCAAAAAAAAAAAAAAAAAAAAAGGGGGTTTGGGCTAGAGAGCTAGTACAAGGGCAGGGAGGCGTTTGCCTGGCATGTGGCCAAGCCTGGGCTGATCCCAGAACCACACTGGGTGCCCCCTCACCAAGCACCACCAAGACCACCTGAGGGACCGAGCAGGAGTAGCCTCTGAGCAGCGCAGGGTGTGACCTCAAACCCTCTCTCAGAAAGGGAGGTGGTTCCAGGAGCTGGGCCCCCTGCCATCACCCTCTCTCCCCCCACGCCTCCCCCACTGCCCGTCCCCTTCCCTCAGCCCCGGCCTGAGAGACTCAAAGAGGCCCAGGGTCCCTCCCTGGCCAAATGTCTGTGCCACCATGGGCTCCGCCCACTGGCCCTGTCCAGCTGCTCGGGCCTGAACAGCGCCTTGTAGGGTAAGAAAGTCGCCTTCCTCCCCACCCTCCCTGCCTGCCGGCCAGCCAGCCTCAGCCTGCCCAGGGGGGCTGTTCCCCTTGGGGCAACTGACGAATGCCCTGACAGAAGGAGGCCACCAGGGCTGGACAAAATGGGGGTGAGGGAGGGGCAGCGGGGAGGCGCATGCAAGGTATAGACAGACATTGGGTGAAAAGGGTGGAGAGGGAGACGCAGACGCTCCCTCAAGCCTGCAGGCTCCGCCCCAGCATCTCCCCACCTTCTTCGGCTACGCGCGCGAGCACACACACATGCACGTGCGGTGCGTGTGCACACACACACAAACAGACACACACACAGAGCCAATTCACACACTGTTAGCCGTTCAGGCGTGAGGGTGGCGCCACCGGTTTGCAAATGAGGGCAGACCGGCAGTAGGATGGTGAGACCAAGACAGGCGCTCGCTCAGTGCTGACAGGCACCCGCCCCAAGCCTCTTGCCCAACCTTAAAAGGCTCCCAGATGGCCCCATGACAGTATCGGCGCACGCCCTGCTCTGAAGCCCTAGCCAAACCCCAGCCCAGGTCAGGTTATACAGGGGAGGCATGGGGAGGCAGGGAGGTTGGGGTGGAGTGGGGGAGCCAGGCCCTGGGCCCCCAAAGGAAAGCTGTTGGGAGCTGAGTCAGAAGCTCTCAGCCCAGAGGTGAGGGAAGGACGGAAGCAAGAAGGAGGCAATGATTCAGCGCCCCGGCAGGGAGGGCCGGAGAAGGGGCCAGGCTGGACAGAGAAGGGGGAAGGAGGGAGCCTCCAAAGCTTCAGCACAGCCGAGGGTCAGGCCCACAGGGCGTGGGTCAGAGGCCACGATGGTCCCCTAAACCCGTGGTACACAGGCCGGGAGCAGAGAGGGGGCACTGCTTTCTCGCCTGACAAAACACAGTGTGCTGTCCTGGTGGGCACGGCCCGGTGCCATCCAAAGCCCGGTTTCTGTGAAGCCTGTGAAGCCGGGTGCCATGGCAGATGCCAGCCCTCCACCATGCTGGGCCTGGCTGGGCTCACCTGCCCTGGGCTCTCCCCTGAGCAGCAGTGAATGCCTTGAGAATTGAGCCCCACCTCACTACCTTGCCCCTGAGCCCCGCTGCCACGGTCAGTGCGTGGTCAGGCCAGGCCACTGAACCAGCTCACAGGCTGGGACTCCAGCCCCAAAAGAAGCCAGATGCTGGCACAGAGGCATCAGCTGACACCCAGCGATGGTAGCCGGGAAGAGACTCCAAGAACCAGAGGTTTGTCCACAGCACCCACCACACGGTTGCATGCACTACCTAGGGACACTGAGACAGGGGACAGCACCTGAGCACCACCAGGTGGGACCCCAAAGCCAAAAAGAGAAGAAAAAAAAACGACAGTCGGGAATGCTCAGCTGTGTACCTTCCTCAGCTCCACCCACTTCAGGGCTTTGGGCTCAACAGAAGGCATGAGGGAGGGGCTGGAGAGAAAGCACAGCAAGTAGGTACTTGCCTTGCATGCAGCCAACCCGGGTTCGATCCCCAGCATCCCATATGGTCCCCCAAGCACTGCCAGGAGCAACCCCTGAGCCCTGCCAGCTGTGACCTCAAAACAAACAAAAACACAAATAAAACCAAAACAAACTAACAGAAGGCATGAGGGAGGCAGGCAAGGCAGTGGCCGTTGGGCTGGCCACGCCTAGGAAGTGACGCCACAAGGCTCTGACGGCTTTTTAAGCCTTGGGGAGTCTTCTGCTCGAGGTCTTCGGGGAATCTTCCCTCGGGGCCGTGTTCAGGGAAACATTAAGCAGATGTGGAAGTACACAGCTTGATGACTGCATAAAGAGGCTGGGCCATTGTCCCGGAAGGCAGGTCCCAACCTTTTTGTTTTGTTTTGTTTTTCTGGGTCACACCGACAATGCTCAGGGCTACTTTGGGCTCTGCCATCAGGAATGACTCAGTACACCATGAGATGCCAGGGATTGAACCGGGTGGGCTGCATGCAAGGCAAATGCCCTACCTGCTGGCCAGGGAAGGCTCCCCTCTGGAGCTCCCCACAAAAGCGGACACTGCAGGCACACACTCAGGGCTTGTGGGCCCCGAAGAGCCCATAACCTCGGCTGGCTGGACGTGGGAAGGATGTGTACCCCTAACCCCACTCCCTCTCTCTCTCTCTGTCTCTCTCTCACACACACACACACACACACACACACACACACACACATGCATGTGCATGACCGGTTCCTACCTGGTCTCACGCCAGAACGGGCGCTGCAGCTGGCCTGGCCCAGCTCATTGATGGCGGTGGCGGTATAGTTGCGGCGTCGCCTCCCTGGCCTCCCCGGAGCAGCAGTGTGTCTCTCGCCCTCTGCGGCGCCCAGGAGGAGGCGGCCATCACTGCGTACCACGGACCCATCCTTCTGCCAGGACACTGTGGGGAGCGACCAGGCGACTGGGGTTGGGGCCAAACGCATCAAGCAGCCTCCCTTCACCAAGGGCAGCCCAGGCCAGCCCTCCCTCTCCCAGGGGATGCTGTAGGCTTCCCAAACATGTAGTGGGCGGGGGGTGCTCCCCTGCACCGTGACAGCCTCCCTCCGAGGGCCCATGTGAGCAGGGCGGCGGGGGAGCACCTGTCTCAGCCAGGACTCACCTTGAGGTGCGGGGTTGGCGGTGATGATACACCTGAGCAGCACGTCGGCCCCAGGGCCACCACCACGTTCTGCAGGGGGATCTCAAACACGGGGCTTCCAGGGGGCTCCTCTCCCGCAGAAACGTAGGAATCGCCAGAGGACTCTGCGGGACACGGGTGACAGGTGATGGGACTAGGTCCCCGGGGCGACGCCAGGGCCCCATACCCAACAGGTCTGGATGGGGGGTGTCCAAAACTGGGTGTGAAGGGGCCAGAGCGATGGTACAGCCAGCAGGGAGGGTGTTTGCTTTGCATGCGGCTGGCACAGGTTTGATCTCGGCACCCCGTATGTCCCCCCACACCCCGAGCACTGCCAGGGAGTAATTCGGAGTGCAGAAAGAGGAGTAACCCCTGAGCATCACTGGGTGAGACCCAAGAAGTCTAAATAAGCAAACAAATAAAAATGGGGGTCAGAGGGGAGGTGAAGGGTCACCGGCCCTGAATGTCTCAGCAGGGCAGGGAGACAGCACAGGGTTTAGGGTTCAGTCCTCAGCACCACATGGCCTCCAGAGCAAGGCCGGGTGTGGTCTCCGGCACCACAGGGCCCGAGCAGCACCTCATTCTCAGTGAGGAAACTGCTTGCACTGAACCGCTGGCCTGGACGGTCCAGGGTTGCTGGACACGCAACCCCCAGAATCCCCTGTGTGAACACTGTGGCCCTAGGCAGAAGGGACAGCCTCCCGTGGACAGGCAGGATGGGACCGATATGTAACACCCAGCATTTTGTTTGTTGGGGGCCACACCCGGCGGTGCTCAGGGCCCACTCCTGGTTCTGTACTCAGCGGTCACTCCTGGTGGTGCTCAGGGCTCACTCCTGGCTCTACACTCAGGGCTCACTCCTGGCTCTACACTCAGGGGTCCTCCGGGCTCTGCACTCAGGGGTCACTCCTGGTGGTGCTCAGGGCTCACTCCTGGCTCTACACTCAGGGGTCACTCCGGGCTCTGCACTCAGGGGTCACTCCTGGTGGTGCTCAGGGCACCCTGTGTGGTGCCAGGTCACCCACGCGAGGCAGGTGCCCTCCCCATTGTAAGACTGCTCCAGCTCCCATGCACAGCGCCTTTACAGCACCACACACAGGAGACTGGGGCCCCAGAGCCCCTTGCCTGTGACACAGAGCTGCAGGAACGTGGTGACATGGTAAACCAGATGGCACCGGTGCGGCAACACAGCTAGAGGGCTATGGAGAGCAGCAATATGGCCAACAGGAAGACAGACAAAGGTCTGATCAGCCTCAGTCTGAGGTAATATTTTGTTTAGCCCTTTTTTCTGGGGGGGGTTGCTCCAGAGGCCTGGAGTCCCCACTGATGACACCTCTCAACCAATTAGGTCAGCGGCTGGATGCCAAGGGCCCAAGGATGGGGTGCTGCTGGGTGCCCAGAGCCACATCCTGTTGGGGACTTTGAGGCTGCATCTGGAGGTGCTGGGAATCAACCCAGAGAGCACATGCTAGGTCTGCGCCTAACTGCTGTACTGCTGGCCCGAAGACAATGCGCCAGTCTAATGGCAGAGAGGCCCACAGGGCCAAAGATAAAGAAAGGCTCCTGCTAGGCAACAGCGATACTCCAGTGGGGAGGGTGCTTGCCTTGCAGGCAGCGGACCCAGGCTCGATCTCCGAAATCCCACACGGTCCCCTGAGCACTGCCAGAAGTAATTCCTGAGTGTAGAGCCAGGAGTAACCCCTGAGCAGCCCCTGAGCACCACCGGGTGGCCAAAATACCAAAGCAGCAACAAAGAAGAATGGCTGCCTGGTCCAAGCAGATGTTCGGGACCAGTAGGATGAGGGGGCTGGGGCCTGCTGGCTTTGGGTCACCATCCAGAGCAGGAGAGACCAGGGGCCAGAGCCCAGCAGGTTAGGAGTTTGCCTGGCAAGCAGCCTGCCTGGGTTTAATCTTGGGTGCCCCAGATGGCCCCCAGAGCCACCAGGAGTGATCCATGAGCAGGGTCAGCTGTAACTCCTGAGCACCACCACGTACGGCCCCAAAAACCAACAAAAAATTTAAGGAAAAAAAATTTTAATTAAGAGACTAGAAGACCAACATAGGCTGGCTCATAACCAAACAAGAGACACAGCTCAGCCATGAAAGACCAAAGCTGGGAGCGGGGAGGAGCTGGAGGAGGGAGGCTGCCGGGAAAGACCTTCCTTCCCCCATATTCCTTCCCTCCCCAGTGGTGGTATGTTCCGAGCCCCAAGTTAGGTCGTTGACCCAAAAAAGGCCGGTCACTGGACCATGGGGCCACAGCACCTGGACCCTGACTCCAGCCAGCCTGCCTCCGTCACCAATAGCAGACACCTGGGGACCCTTCCTGCCTTCCTTGGGGATCCCAGCCATCATCCGCCAGCCCTGTCCCCAGCCCTCACCGAGTTCGGGAGAGGTGGGCGGGCCGGCGTCCTCGGGTCTGGGCTGCGGCCCCCACGGCGGTCCCAGGCCCCCAGGGACCATCTTCCTCCAGGCCCTCTGCGCAGCCGCTTCTCGGCCTCAGGCCCGCCCGGTTCTTCTCCAAAGTCGGTGCTGCAGCTGTGCCCTCGTGGCCCGGCGTGGCCCAGGGCAAGAAGCGCCACGGCCTGTGCCGCGGCTCCGCTTTGCGACCCACCCTGGGCTTTTGTCCTGGCCTCCGGGGCATCGGAGGCGGGGGCGGCACGGGGCTGCGGCACTCCCTGGATGGCTCTGCTCCGTGTCAGCGGGAACTGGTCCCGCCGCCGGACCTCCTGCTGCGGGCCTTCTCCGGGTTCTGTCCTGCCCGCCGGCCCTGGCTGCGTGTGCCTTTGCCGGCTCATCCCCAGGCTTGCCCGCGCGCTGGGAAGAGGGAGGCGGTGGGGGGGGCTCCCGGCCCGCGGGGTCTTGGGGGTAGAGGGCCGGGAGGAAGAGCGGGGGAGCTCGCCGGGCTCGCGTGGGGACGGGGGCGCGCTGGAGCGTGGCGCGCAGGGACTCGTGTGGCGCACCAGCTCCTCCCTCGAAGTGGGCGGCGGATCCGGCCCAGCTCCTGGGCGAAGCGCAGCTCGAGGTCGGAGGCCGGGCTGCGCTGCCGCGTGCGCTCATCCAGCGAGGCCGCCTTCTGCTGGAAGAGGCGGCGTCGCTCAGCGCCACGCTGCCCGTGGGGGGCGCGCAGCTCCTCCTGCGAGGCCCCCGGCGAGTCCCAGGCGGCGCCGCCTGATTTGGGCTGCTCCAGAGAGGCGCGCCTTGCGCGGGGGCACCCAGGGCCCCAGGGGCGCAGGCGGCGAGTCGCTGCGCCTCAGGCTGCGCCGCCGCTCCTCGAAGAACTGCAGTTTGTCCAGGATGCGGAGCCGGCGCGCACCAGCCGCGGCGGCGGCCCAGCGCCGACAGGCGGCCCGGCGCCTCGCTCAGGGGCGTCTGCGGCGGGGACTCAGCCGTGCCCGACAAGGGAGGGCCCCGACGACTTGGACTTCTTGCTCCTCTTCTCTTCGGCGGCGGCGGCGTCGTCGGGGGGAGCGGGCTCTTGGGGGCGCCGATGGGGCGAGGCTGGAGCGCCGAGCGGCTGCGGGCTGGGTCCCGGCGGGGGCCGCTTCCCACAGCGAGGGACGGCGGGGGGCAGCAGCGCGGATTGGATGCAGGCGGTGGCGCGGCGCGGCGAGGAGGCCGCTGGCGGGCAGGGGGCTGCGGGGTCAGTTCCTCCTTGCACAGTTCACTGGGAGGGATGCTACTGCAGAACCGAGACCAAGAGGGGTGAAGGGATTCAGGGGCTTCCCCTCCCGAGGCTCAGAGTGACAGGAACTGGGGGGTGGTGGTGGAGACATGCTGGGGAAGGCTGGAGGGGGTGGGGGGTCCCTGGCCAGACCCTCCGACCGCTCCCTGCTACGAGGAAGGCACAGCCAGAGAGCAGGAGGAGGGGGAGAGGGGCCGCCCCTGGGGCCCCAGGAGACTGGGCTGATGATGGGGTCCCAGACAGGGACTCAGCCCTGAGGACTCTGGCCGACCCCTCTCCCCAGCTCCTACCCACCCCCACCTCCCAAGCTGGGAAGGAGCCAAAACAAGTGAACAGTGAGAACACGAGAATGAGGCACAGACCGAAGGACAGATGAAGCGGTGGTGGCCGGAGGGTTGGTGAGGAGGGGGCCCTCTCAAAGATGCCGCCCCGCCCTCTCTGCCCCAGCTGCACCCCCTGCCTTGCCCAACTGCAGGAGAACAGCCCAACCCTGCGGAAGGGGCCTCTAGAACAGGCACAGGCTGTAGTCAGCAGACCTAGTCCCCAGGATTGCCCGGCACCAGCTCGACCAGGACCCATCCCACGCCTGCGGAGGGCATGGTATCAACTGTGGGGGACTCAGGCTGTCGTGCCCTGGAATCCTGGGCAAACCCCCAACCTACCCCCACAAGTCTCTGACTTTGTCCTACCCTTGAGAGTTACCTTAAGTCCTTGAAACCCCCAAGAAGCACAGAAGCTCCCCCAAAGGGGTATGCTCCAGAAATAACTCAGCTCAGAAATAACTACCGCGTGGGCCTGAATAGGAGGTGTGGGGCCGGGGGGAGAAAAGGAAGGAGCTGGTCAGCCCCGAGTCATCCCCCTCAGCCGCTGCTGCTCTCTGTTCCCCCGGGGGGGCCCTGGGCACGGGGTGCAGGGGGTTCTATTCACGACCATCAGCAGCACCCACACGCCTGGCTCTGAGCATCTCCCTCCAGCGAAACTTAGGCGCTGGCTCCCTCCGTGCGGCGGCAGGCTTGTATGAAAAAGCCGAAGGGCTGCACCTTTCAAGCCTCTGATTGGGACCGCTATTAGTAAAGGCCCGTGAGGAGGTCCAAGCACGGCCGCGGAAGCCATAGAGAAACCCTCTGGTGGAACCACCGGTGCTGACACGCAGGTCACCTGAGCTATTCCTGGACCCCTCTTCCTCCAAAATAAAGAGGCTCAGGGACATGGGGAAGGGAAAATGCAGGGGGCCGGCCCCATGGACCCTAAGAGCATCAGGATGGTGCTGAGTTGGGGCACCCTTACTGCAGACCCCAACTCTGATGGCCAGAAATCCCAGCAATCAGGGCCCCTATTGACAGAACCTCAACCTGCTATACAGCCCCTACTGTGCATGGGCACACCTACACACACACACACACACACACACACACACAGAGGCAGCACCTACTGGGGAGGGGCCACAGTGCCCCAGAGTGGCCTCTGGGGACAAGGTGAGGCCCAAGGGAGGAATTGGGGACAGCAGAGGCCTCCTGCCGGGCCAGCCACTGTAGCACAGACATCACGAAGGAAATGGGTTCCTCCGAAGTTGCCATAGCAACTCAGGCTCCGGATGGGGAGCCTGGCAAAGACAGGCCGGAAAGGAACAGGCAAGTCCAGGGCACAGGAGAGCCCAGTTAATGCCAGTCTGACACCGCTGGCCACCCACCCCTGTGGCTGCCTGGCCTGTTTCCTCAGCCACCCCTCACCACGCTGCAGGCCCAAACACTGGCCCCCTTCAGCCCCTCCTCTCTCCTCCATGCTACCTCCCACCACCCGTCACCAGCCAGACCCCTCTCAGCTCCCAGAGCCCCCATACCTCTATCACCAGCCTCCCTCTTCTTCCACTGTGGCACTCCCTCCTGTATCTGACAGCCCCAAGTCCCCAAAAATGGCTCCTCAGCTCACTGCACACCTCCGCCCGCTGCCCTCCAAGGCCAATCTTCAGCCACGCCTTGGGCCTCAGATCAGGGGCGTCAGAAGCCCAGGGGCCCCTCTCCACCCAGGCCCCGTCTTCTTTCCTCTTGCAGGGTTCCTCTCCCCCTCCCCCCAGGCCCCACAGCCTCCTGCTTTCCAGTGGGTCTGGTACTGTCTCTGCACCCCCTACCCACACCCCTACCGACCACCTCGCTTGCCTGCTCTCACGGAGCTGCCAGCTGCAGGGACGAAAGGTTCCGTGCTGCCCAGAAAAAGGCGCACACAGGGCAGGAATGTGCAGAGCCGAAAAGGCGGCAGCTGCCGAGACAGCAGGCACGGAGGGGGTGGGGGAATCCTGGGGACAAGTGGAGCCTGAATGGGCAGAGAGGGCGGGAGAGGGGCCCCCCACTCGGGCAAAGCGCAGATCTGGGGAAGGACGGAGGAAAATGCACACAAGACCATGGAGAGGGCACCGTGAGCTGGCACAGGGGTGGCAAGGGCACGTGAGGAGCCCGAGTTGTGTGGGTGAATGGAGGGTGGCCGAGGCCAGAGCGGGTGGGAGCAGGAGGGATGGCGCGGGGGAGGTGATGGCGGATGGAGCTGTGAGGGGCAGAGCAGGCAGCACGGTGAGATGGGACAGGGCCGGCGCACGAGGGCCGTTACCTACGTGGATCGAGCGCCCGTCCGCATTATAGACTGGATGCGCTGCCCGTGCGTCACTGGCACCGCAAGGCTATCCTCTGACCCCCCCCAGCTTGCGCCCACCAGATTAGCTCGAGGCGCCTGCGCCAGCGGCTCCACCCCAGGTGCCGTGGCCCCGCGGTTGCCTGTGCTTGCCTTGGGCTGCGCGGAGGGCGGCGGGGCCACCCCTGCTGCCGCTTCCTGCTTCAGCACCGTCTTTTAGCTGCCCCACCAGCTCACTTGCTCCTCAGACGTGCCTGTCACGGAGGATTGAAGTGTCCAGGGACGTGCCCACCAGGGTGTCGAGCCCCTAGAGAAAGGAGTGCGAGGTGAAGCTGGGTGCCTCCCGCCCCCCCCGAAGGCAGCCTGCAGCTCCCGAAGCCGCCCAGTGCGCTCACCCGTGGGGGTGCTGAAGGCCCCGTCATCCCGGCTCAGGCGCTGGGTCCCCGGCGCGTCGCTGATGTCATCCTACGCCCGTCTCCGAGTCTGGAGAAGAAGGGTCTGTGTGGGCCGGTCCACCAGCTGCACCTCCTGGCTCCCCAGCGGCGCGACCGGCACCCAGCTTCCGCCTGTGTCCCTCACATCCTGGGTGGCTCAGGAAGCGCCTCTGTGCCAGTTCCCTGACTACAGTTGTGCTCTGCCTCGCCCCCCACAACTCCCCCTGGCCACCTTCAAAAAGCGTCCCTAAAGCTACCCTTGCCTACTCCCCAGCAAACCAGCCACCGAGAAGATTGCAGAACCTCGCACCCTGCTCCTGCAAACAACATAGCTTCATTCCCAGTGGCACCCACAGAAAACAAAACACCCAACCACCACCCCACCGGCCCACCCAAAACCAAGGTCCTCGGTGCAAAGCTTGAAATACAGGGTCCCAGTTCCCGGTAACAAAGGGGCATCACCTCAGAGAGGGCCAGTCTGGGCGACAGGACCAGACCCGGGACCAGCCTGACCTCCACCCCCAAACCAGCTGAAGTACTCAGGGTACAGCTGAGGCGGGAGTGAGGAGGCGCTGCGAGCAGGAGAGGGGAGGCTTGGGCAGCGGGTTCCTACCGTAACTTTGCTTTCTGAGGAGCGGAAAACTCGCTTCGTAGGAGCAGCAGGAGAGAGGCACGGACAGACCGTTATCAGAGTGTTTGTGGGGATGGAGGGTGGAAGGGACAGAGAGGCATGTGGAAGACCATGCCCAGAGATGCCGCTGGAGGGGCGGTGGGAGTCATGGGGGGTGGGCAGCCCCAGGGCCGGGGTCCCACATGCCATGCCGGTCATTCTCACATTTGGTCTCTTTCCTGGCGCACCCATGTCCACACACACACACACACACACACACACACACACAGCTGCAAACCCAGATCCCCTCTTTAGGGGCCAGTTCCCACTCTGCCATGTGCTTGGGAGCCTTCCCTTGCAGTGAGACAGGCGCCCTCCGAGAGCAGCCTGGTGAGCGGTCTAAGAGCAGTTTCTCGGACCTGTTTTCACTTTCCCAGATTCTAGCCTATTCTGTGCCTCAGTCTCTCGGTGCCATGACCTGATAGCCAAAGCGGCAATGAATCATGGTTACCTTGTTCCCCAACTCGGGCCCAGTGAAGAATCAGGGCCCAGGCCCCATCATGGGGTGTGCTAATGCCTCCCCACTGCTGGGGTTGACCTCCAGTGGCTGAACCTAGGGCCCTCTTGGGTGGGTGGGGTGCATGCAGGTGTGTTGGGGAGGGGTCCCCACACCAGTCTTCAGGGCTGAGAGGGCCGTGAAGGGCCATGAGACGGAGAAGAGTGAGAAAGTGTGAGAGGAGCGAGGCCAAGTCCACGCACCATGGGTGAGTCGGCCAAAGGCCGGCGGGAGTGGCCTTTTCTGAAGAGAAAAGTCAGAATGAGAGGCTGAGGGAGAGCCGTTCGTCCTGGCCGCGAGGGCTCCGCCCAAACCTCACTAGCTAACGGAAACTCATTCCAGGGACGAGCACGGCGTGCATGTATGTGTGTGTTAAGTGTGTGTGCACATGTGTGTGCACGTGTGTGTGGTAGCAGAGGGCAAAGGGGCAAGGAGAACAGGAATGGACTAAAGGGTGGGGCGCCAGCCCGCCTGGCAGGAATGCCCCACTCTCGCGGCTGCCAACCAGTCAGTGCCAACTTGGCCCAGAGAGGAGCAAAGACGGCAAAGCAGTGAGCGAGAGGCTGAGGCTGCTGACAGGCAGCAAGAGGCCCCAGGCCCAGAGAGCCCCGGGCTAGCAGCAGGGGCCAGGGATGTTAAATGGGCAGCCGAAGGAGGTGCAGGAGAAGAGGGCTGGGGAGATGCTCGGACCACGGGGAGACGCACAAGGACACAGATACCGACCTGCCGTAGGTGTCCAGCAGGCAGGAGGACGATGGGGGACAGAGGCCGAGCTAGGCCTCATAAAGTAGGAAGGCCGGTGGCGGCGGCCCCGGAGGGGAGGGATTCTTGCTCTCGGGCCCATCCCTGCGCTTCGCCTTCCGGAGCTGGGAAGATGGAAGGCTCAGGATTGGCGGGTACTGAGGGGGCCGGGCGGGGCTGGACAGAGGCTAGATGGGGACGAGGTGGTCACGGATCAGAGACAGCGAAGCAGGTTAAAGGCTTGCCGCGGGGCATCCCCGGTGGTCCGGGGGTACTGGGCAATGAGGTGGCGGGAAGGCGGGTGGGGGTGGCCTACTCTTCAGCAGGGAGGGGCTTGCCGAGACACCAGGCCAAAAAGCCCCGCCAAACGCGTTCGGGGCTAGCAGGGCCCCGTCCACCCCGCCCAGCCACGGCCGGGGTGGGGCAGGCGCCGCTGCTGCGGCCCCTCCCGGGGCCGGCTGCACTGACCCGCCCTCTCTCAGGGCGCCCAGCCCTGCCCGCCCCCCTCCCAGCGCCGCCCGCCCCGGAGCCCTCACCTGGAAACGCTTCTTCACCCACAGCTTCTTCATGGCGGGGAGGGCCAGGGCCGGCGGCCGGGCGAGGAGGGGACGGGCGGGGGCGGGGCTACGAGGGGGCGGAGCCGGGGCGGGGGCGGAGCAGGGGCGGGGCCACGAGGGGCGGAGCCGGGGCAGGGGGCGGAGCAGGGGGCGGGCGAGCGGGGCCTGGCCAGGGCCGGGAGCGGCGTCGCCCGCGGCGGAAGGACCCCGGGCGGTGGCGCAGGGCGGGGCGGGAAAGCGGCGATGGCGGCGACGGCGCCCCTTCCCTCCAGTAGTCTGTACCCCCACCTCGCTCCCCGTCTCGAGCCTGTACCTCTGCGGTCCCTGCGGTGCGGCGCTCACAAGCTCTCCGTCTACCTAAAAGCACTTCGGGAAACTGAGGCCCAGAAATGGGGGGGTCATCCGGGAAGAATGTCGGGATCGGGGGACCCCTGCTGCCTTCACGCAGGCTCTGAGAGGTCGTTGGGGTTGCACCCACACGCACACACGCCGCACCGCCGCACGCACTCAGCGGCGGCGCTACTCTGCTGGGCACAGCGCTGCGCAGAGACCCCGGATTTAGCGTGGGGTCCCGGGATGAGGCACTGATAGGGGCCCAGACTATGGAAAACTCCTGGCTCCTCGGGAAACCAGAGAGGGACCCCTGAGTTTTTCTTCATATTGGGTTCTCTGTCCCTCGGCCTGCACCCCTTTCCCCACCACACACAGCTAGGGTCCAGGCTGTGTTATCCACAAATTCGACCCACCTTCTCACTCACAGGTAAACACACTCATTAGCCGAGATCATCCTCCCAGCACCCTGCCCTCGCCTACACAGTATCCTCTCTCCTACCTCGACAGAGCTAAGTTCCTTTAGCATTTCCTCAAGACGCTATAAATAAATGGTGCCTCATTTACCACGACCTAGTAGCTTGAACCAACCCTTAGGGACCCTTAATTGACTGGATTTCCCTGACGGGAGGGGAGTTGATGACTAAGGATAGAGAAGTTCTGTCACTTAGCCAAAGCTACGGGGGTTCAATGCTCACATGTCCCCCCAGATCTAAATGTCTACCCCTCCCCCCATTTCCCCATACACGAATGCGTACCAAGCCTGGCTTCGAAATGAATCTACCAAGTATCATTGACATTTATGGCATGCTTAGGAGCACCTAGACTCTTGCTAAGCACTTTGTATGAACTAACTCAATTACTGTCCCTAGGATTAAGCGAGTTGCCCTAGGACAGAGAGGTTATGTGCCCGCCCAAGGTCGCACTGCGCGTCTTCAGAGAGGCAGATTTCAACCTTGTCTCAGTACGCTGTCATTGAATGACTACTATTTCTCCTAAAAAATGTCACAAGCTGGTTGGACAGAAGATCCCCAAACTTTTTTATGTGTGTGTGGAGCCAGGGGTTAAACCCAGGACACTTACCAAGCAGGAGAGTCTAATTAATATAAAGCTACAACCCCAACCCGACTTAACTTCATGGGTTTTCATTTGTTTTGTTTCTCGTTTGCTTGTTTCGGGGACACACTCAGCTGCGCTCAGAGCTTACACCTTGCTCTGTGCTCGGGGCTTGCTCCTGACTCTATGCTTCAGGGCTCACCCCTGGGTCTGTGCTCAGGAGTGATCACAGTGTGCTTAGGAGTGATCACTCCTAGCAGGCTGAGGACATACGCAGAGCGGGGGTTAAGACCGGGTCAGAGCTATGTTATCTCTGCAGCCAAGACTTCACTTCTTGGGGGCTGGGCGATAGTATACAGTGGGTAGGGCATTTGCCTTGCACACAGCCAACCTGGGTTTGACTGATCTCCAGCATCCCATATGGTCCCTTGAGCACCGCCAGGAGTAATTACTAAACTCAGGGTTAGAAGTGACCCCTGAGCATTGCCAGGTGTGAGCGCCCAAAAAAAATACTTCACTTTGGGGCAGGAGTGATAGCCAGCGGGTAGGGCGTTTGCCTTGCAGCGGCCAGCCCATGCCGGCCCGGGTTCGATCCCGGCATTCCATATGGTCCCCCAAGCACCGCCAGGAGTAATTCCTGAGTGCAGAGCCAGGAGAAACCCCTGAGCATTGCCGGGGTGTGACTCAAAAAAGCAAAAAACAAAACAAAAAAAAACTTCACTTCTTTAGAGCACAGAGCCTGGGAGTCAGAGCAACAGTAGAGCAGGTAGGGTGTTTGCTTTGCACACAGCTGACCCAGGTTCAATCCTGGCTTCTCCCCAAGTCCGCCGTCCCCTGAGACTGCCATGGGTGAGCCCTGAGCACAGAGCCAGGAATAAGCCCTGAGCATCGCTGGGTGTAACCCCAAACAAAAGCAGCAAAAGAGCTAATAAGTTGGCCCAAGCTTCACAAACACATGCCCAAGGGAGCCCAGCTGCCAGCAGCACTGTGCTCTTTTCCCACATTTACTGTGCCCCCCCTTCAGTCAGGGAGGAGGCAGGGTTCAACCACACCTTTGTGCTCATGACTCATTTCTTTTTCCCCCCAAATTTTTATTACACCATTTTAGACATACAATTGCAAGATGCTCATGCAGAGTTCTGGTTCCACAGTGTTCCAACACCCAACCCTCCACCCAAACCCATCTCCCATCTCCCAATGTCCCCCACCTCCCTCCCCCTCCCCTCACCTCAACTACTTGGCCCGGGTTCTGCATGTCCTCTCTCTCCTCCCTATCTCTCCGCCAAAATTTCCTGCACATCGTGGAATGCAGTGGATTAAAGGACATCCCTGTTTCCCCCTATTTTGATGAACCCCGCGGCCACTTTCGGCCGGCGCGACCTGGGCTCGAACTGGTTTTGCTCTGTCAATCTGGTCGTGAGGCGGTGTTCAGCGTCCGGACAGCAAAGGTGGTGGCTAGTGTGGTGGCGGAGTCTCATCGGCTGCTTCAGGGACCCCCCGAGAGGCGATGGGCCCACTCCCAAAACCCATCTGCCCTCCGAGAGCCCCATGGTCAGCTTAGCCGGGGAAAGCGGAATTCCAGCTTCCCAGGCTCCGAGTCCACATGCTATGGCTGGTCACGCGGCAGCTCCTGGCGAGCCACCAGGCTCCCCAAAATGGAGGGGGAATGGCGGCCCCGGCATGACTCATTTCTGGCTTTGTGCTCCAGGGTCATCCTGGTGGGAGCTCAGGGCATCTAATGCAGTGCTGGGGATTGCACTAAGCCTTATATTATACTGACTCCTGTAGCATCTCACCCTTTTATCTTGAAGCTGAAGATGCAGTGCTCCTTCTGGATGCTATGTCCCAAGGTTAACATGGCGTGAGCAGACCGACGCGCCTGGCGTGCCCAGAGGCGGAAGCCGCATGTGCCAGTCTCTGTCAGTTGCAGCCACAAGACCCCGGCACCCACAGGTGTTTGCCCTGCCCCCCGAACACACCCACTCACAGATGGGGAGCTAAGTGAGAGAGGGGGTAACGAGCCCCTGTTCCTGGGGAATCGAGGGACTGGCACATTCCACCAGCAAAGCAACCAATGGGTAGCAGGCGTGAGTGGCCAGGACAGCTGGGTGAGGGAGAGGCCCGTGAGATTCATGTTCCTGCCATGCCGTCTCACCCTTCCAGGCTGGCCTGGGGTAGCACGAGACTCCTCAGCGGGCTCATTATTCTTCCCTGGAGGGTGAGTGTCCCTGGTCACTCCACCCCAACTCTAGACGTCCCCATGTCAGCTGGCCCTTGCCCTTGAGCAGTAGCTACCCCAAGACTTCAAGCTGATCTTTTTGTTTCTTTGTTTTTTTTTTTTTTGTTTTTGTCACACCCAGCAATGCTCAGGGGAGCTCTTCCTGGCTCTCCACTCAGGGAATTACTCCTGGCGGGTGCTTGGGGGGACCACATAAGATATCAGGAATCAAACCCTTAGGCTGCAGCCCAAGGCAAACCCACTTTTGAACTGTGCTCCAGCCCCCTGCAAGCTGATCTTCACAGACCCTCACTCTGAGCCTGCCCCCCAGGGTCCCCTTTGTGACTGGTACATTTCATTCGCCCCACCACCACACACCACCGACTCTGTGTTTCTGACGCCGCCGGTCATTTTTTGGGAGGAGGGAGGACACACTTGCACCTGTTCTCAGGGCTTTCTCCTGGTTCTGTGCTCACGGATCATTCCCAGCTAGGAGTTTGAGGGACCATATGGGATGCCAGGGATGGAACTCTGACTGACCCGAGGAAGGCCGAGTGCCCCTTCCTACCGTGCTGGCTCAATCCCCACTCTGGCGCTGTTGGCGCAAGGTACCTTGCCTGTCTGAAAAATGTAGTTTTCTCCTGCCTGGAAGTCATGTTGAGGACAAGCAGACATGTTGGTCTGTCCCTTCATCCCCCCCTATCACCTCTTCTCCGTGCTCACATGTACCACAAATACACTTTCGTCGAGCACATGTGTCTGGCACAAGATGGGTGCAGGTTAAGTGGGTGGCCAGGTGGGGCTGCAGAGGATGTGGGCAGTGCGGGATAGGGGCGGGGAGAGCATCTTTCTGGTTCAGCTCTCTACCCAACATACACCCACCCTCTCTATGAGCTCCCAGAGGCCTTTCCCAGAAAGCAGTGGGGGAAGGAGACAGTCTCATCTAACGGCGGGCTCTAACGCATGGGATGGCTCTGGCCACAGGAGTCTGGATATAGGCTTTCTACCCAGGAGCCCTTCCCGGAACCCACTACCTTCCCACCCCCTTTTGGTTTTTGCCTTTGTTGTTTTTTTCTTTTCTTTTTCTTTTTTGGGTCACACCCGGCAGTGCTCAGGAGTTACTCCTGGCTCTGCACTCAGGAATTACTCCTGGCGGTGCTCCAGGCAACCCTATGGGATGCCAGGATCGAACCAGACAGCATGGAGCCGGCCGGTACAAGGCAAGCGCCCTACCTGCTGGGCTATCGCTCGGCCCCCCCTTTGTTGTTTTTTCTCTCTACCTGACTCGGTCCCTCACTCCCCAGAGGTCTACGCTCCGCCCCCCTTTGTTGTTTTTCTCTCTACCTGACTAGAGTCCCTCCTCCCCAGAGGTCTCAGCCTAAAATATGATAAAACACGTTCCCCAACTCAGACTAGTTGCCTCTGACCTGTCCTCCAGACTTGCAGATAGTTAAAAAAAAAGGATAAAGAAAATAACAAGGTTGGCTGATAACTTATAGCCCTGAGCAGATGCTTTGCGTGTGGCAGGTCGAGGGGGGACTCATTGTCAGCACTGAATCATCTCCTGGGCACCGCCAGAATAACCTCCCCCAGAAAGACAGGCTAGGAGCAGCCCCCCCAATCACCCACTAGATATCACTCCCCACAACAAAACAATCTATGGCAAAGGGATAAAACACCCTTGGGGGTACAGATTGTTCCTACCCTTCCCTTCCCTTGTTGGGCCTATCCGCTTATGCTCTCCACGTGTCAGAGACCCAGCGCACTCTATCTGCTATATGCTTTTTGCTTTTCTGTTTAGCACCAGAGTCTTCCAGACCCCAATTCTGAACCTACCAACCAAATACACAGCGAGCATCAGCGACTTGCCCTTTTACCACACCCCCTTCTCCTCCGGCCCCTGCTCCCCTTCTTGGAGTACAGGTGTCCTACTCCGGCCACCACGTCCCAAGCTCTAGCTGCCGGCACTTGCTCCTGATCATCAGCTTTACAGGGCTCACTGGAGAAAGAAAGAGCGGCTGTTGTCTCTGAGCTGGGGTCAGGCGGTAACTAGGGATATGGTCAGGCAGGCCCGATTTCCCAGGACAAAGTGGAACCCCAGGAGCCTGGTCATCAGGTCCGCAAAGCCACCTCCTAATTCGAGTGGCCACAGGAAAATGTCCCTCTGCCAAAGCCCTTTGAAACCCACCATTCGTAGGTTTAAGTACTGGGAATGCCTGTGGACTCAGAGGAAGCAGAGGTGTGGATACGCTTGGAGGCATCACACATATATTAAAGCTGCGTGCCAGGGACCAGAGGGATGAGTATCGCGGATAGGGCGCACCTTGCATGCAGCTAACACCAGTTCCATCATTCCCGGCGCGGTATAAGGGGTCCCTGAGGGCCCCCCCACCACCGCTGCCAGGGAGTGACCCTGAGCACAGTGCCAGGAGGAAGCCCTGAGCATTGCTAGGTGTGGTCCCAAAGTGAACAAAATCAATTAAGATGGTACCACTAGCCTGTCTGACTCTTTGCTCACCCCACCCCAAGCACCCTACCCACTGCGCTGCGCTCCCAAGGCGCGTCTATCAGCAGCCTCCAGTCTTCTTTGGGCCCAGACTCCCAAAGCCAGGCCACTCTCCCTCCATCCTTAGGCTACATCCCAGGATTCGCGAGAGTGCCAGGGAACCTTCTCATCAACCCCATCCTGCGAGCCAGATGGTGGACCAGCCAGAAAACTACCGCACTCCCTGCAGCCAGTTTCTGGCTGGCCGGACACCCACTGAACCTGAAGTTCTACCGCTGTGTGTGGTTCTCAATATCAGCACTTTCCCATAAAGAAACTGAGAGCTTACTGGACCACTGTCCTAGGGCGGGGCTTGGGAGGTAAGGAGGCGGGCAAGCGTGGGAGGCAGGAGCCAGCCTCAACCAATCAGTGGCCCAACATCACCAAAAAAGCAAATCTCTCTCCCCCATCCTCCAGGAGGAAGAGGTTAGGTACTTTGTTATAGGAGCAGATCGGGCGTTGCCACCTCCTAGCTGTCAACGGGCCGCGTTGTTGATCCTCTGAGGACTTTTATCCCAGGGGTTGCCTCAGGACTTAAATGATACATCATGTATGTGCGAGATCATAGATTCATGTGTTCCATAGTCCCTGTACACAATAGCCTGGTAGCTATAATCGTAGCTCTTCAGACTATATAAATGACTGAAATTGTGACCATAATTCAATAATAATATAAGGCTGCTACACGGGGTAAAAATTCTGCAGTGTGAATGAACTCTAAATGTAACCAGCTGAAGCCTCAACTTCCTCCTGTTCTAATGTGACTAACAAAAGCCCACCAACCCCTCGCGCCCCCCAGCCAGGACCACTGCACCTGGGAAACCACGATCATTGCAGCTTACTTCTCCAACATACAGTTCCTCCCACCACTCCTCTGTCAGGACCCAAGTCCCAGAAAAAGCATAGCTGGGGAGGGCTCAGGAGCTCTGTCACTTTCTGTCATTTGGGGCAGGGACCGGCAGAGGGCTACTTTCCATTCAGTGGACAGCTCCTATCCTTCCTCACCTAGGGGCACACCTGGTGGTGCACAGGATTTATTCCTGGCTCTGTGTTTGGGATCAAGGAATAACTCCTGATGATTGCTCAGGAGACCTCCGAGATCCTGCGAGTTGAAGGCAGGTTGGTGCACAGCAAGGCAAGCCCTATGGCATATCTCTCCAGGCCATCTGCAATGTCTTCAATATGTTTTTTTTTTCACCGTTGGGTCACCCAACAGTGCTCAGGGTTAGCCCCAGCAGAGCTCGGGGACCGTATGAGTTGCCAAAGGCCAAACCGAGACAATGGTACCTTACCCGCTCTACTATCTCTTCAGCGCACCCCAGCACTTCTTGGAATTAAAAAAAAGTGGAAACCTGGAAGACTATCTTGAGTTCTGGTCACCCTTATCTTCCTGTGTACACTACCCAGGACTTCACAACTCCTCGCTCCTCACCTCCCGGTGGACCTCCCAACTGGAAACAAACATGGCGGCCACCTGTGGTGCTCCAGCCCGGCTCCGCGGCTGTATGCTCTTCCACCCCATCATCTACCCTGCCCTGTGACCCAGGATGTTTTCAGTTCTCTGGGGGCTAAGGATTTCCATCCTTCTCTGCTCAGATCTGCAAGCGGTGTCCCTCCCAACACACACACACACACACACACACACACACACACACACACACACCTCACACCCCACACTGCAGCCAGACTGAGACAGTCTGTGCGTGTAGTAAGCCCAGGGCTTCAGAGGAAAAACAGACTCACTGCTCTCTGTCCAGGAGAAGGTGGGGAGGGGAAGACGAGCCTTACTGGGCACTGGGACCCTTCCCCTCCGTCCCCTGCCCTGTCCTCTGATGCTTGCTAGGACTTTCCTTTCCCCCAGGGCTACTTCAGCACCTACGCTTGTACCCCTGCCCACCCCCCCATCAGGAGTAAGTTTCCCTCCTGAAAATGCCGAACAGTGTGGCTCCTCACCCCTCCCGCTACCCTGCTTGCTAGGGGCTGACGGCGAACTCAGAGCTCAGTTCTTTAGGGCCCAGTTGGCTAAGTCTCTATCTGGCCTTGGCAAGACCTGGTTGACACCCGGCAGAGGAACTCAAAAAGGAACTCAAGGGGCGGAGGCGATAGCCCAACATGTAGGGTGTCTGCCTGCTGTGCCGACCATGCCAACCACGGGTTCGATTCCCGGCATCCCATATGGTCCCCAAGAGTATTACCTGAGCAAAGAGCCAGGAGTAACTGAGCATCGCGCCGGTGTGACCCCAAAAAAGCAACAAAAAGGAGCTCAAACTTTATCCTTGAGTGTGAACACCGCTCAGCCTTAACAGGACCCTACACTTGACTGAACCCCACCCCAAGCCAGGAATTCACCCCCAGCCTCTGTATCTGCCTGCATGACGCCCAGCCTCAGGTAGACCACAGGTCATGGGCCCCACCTCATCTCGTGGGGATCACCTATTAGACCCTAACTCAGCCCTGACACCTCCAGACCCACCCACTGCTTCCACGCATAGCGGTTAGCACTTACATGAGCATGAATGCACACCCGCTTGTGTACTGACCTTGCGCCTGCGTGTACACCCAGCCCTGGCTCCACCTTCTCATGCTTTGCTCACAACCTTCCCTATACCGGCTTCAGCTGGTCCCATCACACTGGCCAGTCCCAGGAGCAACAGGGGCTAGTCCGGGCCGGGCCATCTATCTGCTCCCAACCTGGCAGGTAGTCCCTCCTTCAGCGCTCTGTAAAGAGGCGGGGATCCAGGTGGAGGGTCTAAAGACCTTGAGCTGATGGAGATTCCCCTTATCTCCTTGAAGAAAGCAGCAGAGCCCCAGCAATGCTCCTTCTAGAGAGCCCAATTGGGGCTCAGGCAGCGCTGACCCAATGCTGACCTTTGACATCCACCCTTCCACGGGAGCCTGGACACCTCCTTTCCTCTTGAGCAGAAAAGCCACGACTCCAAAGAAGAAACAGGATGGCTGAAGCGCTAAGCGCCCTGGCTTGCTGCCACCTGGGTTCCGTCCCAGCACCATATGGTGCCTGGAGTCCACCAGTGCAGAGCCAGGGAATAGCCCTGGGTGGGTACCTCAGGTGCAATCCATGTGCACTGTGTGTGTGTGGGTGTGTGTGTCCTTACACACATATATATATACACACACGCATATTTACATTCCCACACGTGGTCCCCCTCTCAACCCCCTGCAGCCTTCCCCGGGGCTGGGTTTCCACCATACCCCACCAGGGCTGCGCCCATTACCTCCGACCTCCAGCACGGTGAGGACAGCCTGGCAGGAGGCCTGGCCGCGTTCATTGTGCGCCGTGCAGCTGTACGCCGGAGTCCCTGCACCCGCGCAGCCCCGCAGCCACAGGCAGCTGGGAACCAGGAACCAGCGCGAGGCAGCAGCTGCCCCAAGTCCTAGGACCAGCTGAGAGCTGGGCGGGGGCGTCCACTCCCAGCGCAAATCACCCGCAGCCGCACGCGTCGCGGCCCACAGGCACCGCCGCGCGTCCTTCAGCGGCCGCGGGAAGACGGGCGCCCGGCCACCGCCGCCGTCACGCCGCCCGCCGCCAGACCCCACCTTGGCCCTCTTCGAGGGGCACCGGGAGCTGAGGGGCGCCCTCGAGCCCGGTCACCTCGCGTGCCCTTGCCTTTCTGCATGCCCTCTGCGCGCTGGGCTGGGGGCCACGGGAGGCACGCTGGAGCCGGGCACAGCCCACGCACGGCACCAGGTGGAGGCGCCCGGGGAGATAAATCCTGGGGGGCCGGCGCCCCTGCCTTCCTCCCGCCGCCCGCCCCCCCGCCTTCAGCCTACGCTACCCAGAAGGTCACCGGGGGCGGCAGCGGTTGCGCCTCGAGGGCAATTTTTAGGCCCCCGGCTCGAGTTTCGAGGGAGCCAGGGAGGGAGGGGAACTTAGAAGCCGCTGGTCGCCTTCGCTCCCCCGCGAGCCCCATCGCTGTCGGGGCTGGGAACGGGGTCCTGAGTCTCCCTGGCCCCCTCCTGCTGGAGTCGAGTTACCCACCTCAGGTCAGTCCCATTTCCCCGCCTCCCGAGCAGTCTGGGCGAGGGCAGAAAGCAAGGGCCAGAGTGGAAAGGGAACACGCCCCAGGAAGAGGGCCCGAGGCTCCAGATCTCCAGACAGTCCTGTTAAGGAGCCCCGGAGCGCCGAGTCCCAGGTGAGCTCTGGACTGGAAGTCACGCTGGGTTTTACAGCTCAGACGACTGATCCCGAGGCAGTTAAGGAGCGTGCGCCTGAGAGGACAACCTCTAACTGTTGACTCACCCCAAATGTGACTACACCGTCATCTCGGGCTCCGAGGGGGCTTGGATTGTAGGGACTCTGGGGCCCAGCAGAGGAAACAAAGCAAGTACGGCGAGCCTGATTGCAGGCGCTCTGGGCAGGCTGGAGGCGATGGTGTGGAAGTGCGCAAGGCACGGTTACCACCGCCTTTGTTCAAAGGGTCTGCCGAGGCTTTGCGGCAGCGGCAGAGTAAGCGGCCTCCAGGGTTTTGAGGAGTGTCCGAGTGGGCTCCGAGGGTTTGCTGTTTGGGGGTGGCCACTGAGCTGAAGTGGGGAGAGGCAGAGGAAGCGGTGGGGTTTGATACTGGTGGCTTGGCTAGCTCTGTATGCCAGTCTGCACAGGGCTCCACGCACAACTGACCTGGTGAGGACGCGTCTCGGGGGGTGCACCTCTCACGGCCTTGGGAAGTGCAGGAGTGTTGGAACGAGATGTTGGGAGGGCAGAAAGACATTTCCAACTACGGTAGGGAGTGCATTCAAGAAAGCCTCAAAGCTGGCGTGGGGGGGTCTGTTCAAACCCAGGTTTTAGGACCAGAGGTAGCGCCTGGCGAAGATTTGCGCTTGCACCCCAGCCTGCAAGCGTGGCATCTGGTTGATGGAACCCTGTCAGGAGGTGATCGCTGAGTACAGAACTAGGAGTAAGGTTCACGACTCTGCAGGGGAAGTGTTCCCAAACTCTTGACCATACTCCACCAAGAGATGTACAAGGGAGACTAAATAAAATAGCACAGGGGTAGGGAATTTGCCGCGCAGGAGGGCCAGCTGCAGTTCAGTCCCCAGCGAATTCCATATGGTCCCCCGTAATGGGAGTAATTCCTGAGCACTGTCAGGTATACCCACCCACACATAAGGCAAAGATCGAAGAATTTGGTCTATAGTAAGGTTTCTTCACACACGAAGGAGTTTCTTTCTCTTTGCACTTACCATATAAACCTTTCCTGTTTTTTTAATTTTTATTTTTACAATTACAAAAATGCGCAATTAAAAATTACATATTTGGATTTTGGTCATACAGTGTTCCAGCACCCATCTGCCACACGGTGCCCATCTCACAGCTACCAAAATGTCCCCGGTTCCCTCCCCCTCCCAGCCCTCCTAACGGCAGGTTCTTTATTTCTTTTCCCTTCTCTCTCTTTTTTATCTTTCCTGCCCTTCCAGACTATCGATTCCGGAACCCTCGTTAAGGGTTGTCATGTGTATCTTTTTCTATTTGTACTGCTCAGTTCTAGGTTGGCATTAGTACCCTCCAGCAATTGTTAGCTTTACCTGTTCCCCATTTTTTTCTGTCTTTACCTAACCTCTGACTCCCACAGTTGTGATAATTTCCACAACACTCGCCCAGACCTCCTGATATATATTTCCACTTAGAAGCCTTGGATATTGGTATCACCAATATGTACATATATGTTTATGCCATGCAAAATAAATACGTCAAACATTCTGTATATGCTCTCTCTACTAGCTAATTTCGCTCAACATAATCTTCTCCCATGTCCATCCATTTATGGAAATAAATTTTATAACTTCATTTTCTGTGGCTGCATAGTATTCCAGTTGTGTAGATGTACGAAAGCCTTTATCCAGTCATGATCTTTCGGACGCTCTAGTTTGCTTCCAGATTCTGGCTATTTGAATAATGCAGCTATGAA